>JAIUZE010012024.1:0-34371 GCA_022085475.1 Heliosperma pusillum | reverse complement strand
AGGGTCTCCAGGCCGGCCAACCGGCCACCGGTCCACCCACCGGCCTGGAACACATCAGTGAAGGAAGCTTTGATTTGGTTGTGATTGTCTGTGCCGGTCGACCGGCCGCCGGTCGACTGACCGGCCCAGACCCCTTTTCCTCTGTTTTTGGAGTTTACCCTGTGTTCTGAGCCGGCCCACCGGCCGCCGGTCTTCTGCCCGGCCTGGAACACGGCTGTATGCATTTCCTTTATTTTCTAAAACTCGTAATTTATAATAGTTCGCATGATCGGTTTATCGTATAATTTTACGTAATGTCTTATAATATTCATGTTTTGGATATATGATATCTCATTCGCATGTATCACATGTTTTGTGACGGTTTTTCGATATGTTCCCACTTTGAGTCGGTTTTTACAAATGAGTCGGTTTGAGCACTATTTTGTATTGTGCTTTGTATTCTCATTCCCTTGGCTACCTTCCCGTTCGTAAGGCTGGAATGTCGGAACGGAGAGGTATCCTACTGCTTAAATGCATGTGTTAGTGGGCATATGACGACGTTGTTGGGAGTTGACCGCTATGCGTTGTTCGACCCGGCCGTCAAATGTTGTATACTTGCGAGGTGGTGTTATTTGCATGTAGCGTACCGCTTGTTATGAGGCTTGAGCTCTTTTCCGCCTCTTTCGTGAATTGATCTACCGAATTTGGGGTACTCGGCATATATATTGTAAGACTGAGTCTTGGATGCGAAACGTTTTATCGCATGTCGAATCGGAACACGTTATATTCCGAGATCCTGGCCAGGTTTAGACTAGTACCGTATTATTATCGTCGTGCTACCAGGAGGAAATTAGTCTACATAGGCGAAATGTAAGCATCGCGTATGAGTTCAGGGAAATATGATCCCGTGGATGCCTTTTAATCATACTTGCCATGTACACGATGCTAGTGCGTTTCATTTACCGTGAGAAAGGTCGTCGTTGTGTCGTTGTCTTTGAATGTGTGATTTCATGATTTTATTCATGGTCATTGCATGACTTGACACCGTCAAGGGCTTGGTTCGTGAATGGATGGTAATATGTTGGATATGATGTGATCATCGCATGACTTGACTGGTTTGTCTGTCGAGTCTCAATCTTATCAATCTTATACCGCTAACGGTGAGATGTAAGCCCTAGTGAGCGTATTCGATTGCCTAAGAGTGTCTATCCCGAGTCTTTGAATAACATGATGGTTACGGATTGGATTTCTATATGATCTTATCATTATATCTCGTATTGCCTATTTATTCTTATCGCAACCCACATGTATATTTATTTATGCATGCTTTACTTTCGTATTACCTTATATGTACGTTTGATGTAATATGGCTGGGAGAACCCGGAGTTACTCCCCACTGACTGTGGCATTCATGTTTTTCATGGATGAACAGGTTGCATGCTATGGTTGACTTTTTGGATCTGATATTTTGGGGTTCGGGTGTGAGCTAGCGGGCGTTGTCCCTGGAAGTTCACCTCTAGACGATAGTAGCTAGTTGTGGTTAAACACTTGTTCTTTGCTAACATTTTAAGAGACCCCGTCTCTTTATTGTATATTCCGTACTTAGTTTGTAACATTTTGACACACCTCGTGTTATATATATCTTGCATGTTTAAAGTTTTTAAAAATACCGTATTTCCGCATATTATTTCACATGCTTGTATGTTTTATATTTCCGCATTCGCGAGGGTTGTCACACTCGGCGTCTATGATTGACCGAGTCTTGGATGCGAAATGTTTATCGCATGTCGAATCGGAAAATGTGATTCCGAGAGTCTGGCCAGGTTTAGACTAGGACCGGGTATTTATATCGTCGTTCTACTAGGAGGAAATTAGTCTACATATACGAAATGAATTGAATCGTGTATGCGTTCAAGGAAATGTTTATCCCCTGGATGCGATTTTAATCATACTTGCCATGTACACGGTGCTAATGCGTGTCATTTACCGTGAGAGATGTCGTCAACGTATTGTACATTTGAATGGATGATTATATGATTGGTTTATTCGTGATCTTTGGATGACTTGGCATGGTTTGTTTGTCGAGTCTCAATCTTATCAAACTTATGCCGCTAACGGTGAGATGCAAGCCCTAGTGAGTGTATATGGTTGCCTAAGAGTGTCTTCCCCGAGTCTTTGTATAATATGATGGTTACGGATTTGTACTTCATGTACTCTTATCTTTATATATTGAATTGCCTATTTATTCTTCTCGTATTTCACATGTATATCTATATATGCATGCTTCTACTTTTGTATTTTCGTTTATTTACGTTTAATGTGATATGGCTGGGAGAACCCGGGGTTACTCCCCACTGACTGTGGCGTTCATGTTTTTCATGGATGAACAGGTTGCTTGATTGGATGACTTTTTGCTGTGGTATTTTGGGTTCGGGTGTGAGCTAGCGGGCGTAGGCCTGGATGAAACACCTCTAGACGAATTTAGCTAGTTGCTAATAACTTTGATATTTGATAACATTTTGAGAGACTTCGTCTCTTTGTAGTATATTCTACTTTGGTTTGTAAATATTTGACATTCCTCGTATATTTATCTTAGCATGTAAAAAGTTTTAAAAACACCGTATTTTCCGCTAATTAAATCACATTCTTGTATGTTTTATTTCCGCATTCGCGAGGGTTGTCACAATACGTGGCATGATTAATATATTTTGATACTCCACGTCAGTTGATTAACGTAAATCGGTAACGCTCGGCTGACTAGAGTTTGACGTTATTGTCATATGACGGCGTTGATCAACTGATCTTTTTAGGTCACACCTATAGGATGAGACCCAAATAGAATACTAATTATTTGTATACGATACAGTTTAGTTAGGGCATTACATATATTTGATATGTACGTTTAGTTACGAGAGTTATTTATTGGAAATTGAGTTAGGAACTCATTCCACTTTAGTTTATTACACTAGTAGAAAAATATTAATTTGCGGCTCATCATTTGAGGCGTTTTTGACAATTAGTATCAAATAGATAATTGATTTATTTTTTTTCTCTTTCAGAATATATTTATTTGAGGCGTTTTAAAACAAAAACGCCGCAAATGATACATTTGAGGCGTTTTCCTATTAAATGCCGCAAATAAAAAATTCTTTAGAAAATCAAAAATTAAGAACCTGTCATACATGATAAACCACACAACTCCGTTTTATCCTTTCATTACTCACTCGCTTCCATTTTCCCCAATATGCTCACACCACTCACCGCTACAACTCGTCCACCACTCGCCACCGTTTTCCATCGCCCACACTTGTGAATAGACCAGTCGATACCGCTGTCCACCGACACTAGCCCATCTCCAAAAGTCGTTCATGTATGTCTGTATCTCTCCGTTCGTTTACAATCTCGAAAAAATTATTTTAGTTAATGTTGTTTTTGAACCTGATTGTTGTTAGTTAATTCATATTAATGGCGAACTTTTACGCAATTTATGCGGCTTTGACAAATTTAGGGTTTAAGATTGACTTTGGGGATTTTTGCGTAAAACTTCAGGTTTGTGTAATTATTTGTATAATTGTGCTCATAGAGATCGAATAAAGGTATGATTGAATCGTCTTTCTTTTTAATTAAAATTTTTGAAACTTTTAATTGAAGTTAATTAGAAATTGGTATCTTTCAAAAATAGGATTGACACCTTCGAATGATTGAACGTTTTTGCAATTTTATTCGGTTTTTTATTAAAAATTCCTAGCTACGTACATACCTGAAGCTTCCTCTACTATGTTTTCTTCTGTAAACTCACTTTGAATGGTGAGTACTTGTTGTTCTGGAAACCCCTTCATCCTTATATAATGATTCATCCTTATATAATGCATCAACCCCTTTTATTGCTACTGGTTGTTCAATAATTTGTCTCTTGGCATTTCCAAATCTACCGATCAATATTTCGGTACTCCAACTTGTGAGTATGATGCCCTTTGTTACCATATTTGTTCTTGTTTCAATTGAATTGACGGGTCCGAAAAGCTACGACTTTCCGTCCAATGAATACCAAAGAAGTTTGAATGTTCTTTTCTTTCATGTTATTGACATGGTGCAAAAACATGGAAATTTTGACAAATTCGCATGAGTTAAGGGGGTCGGGTGTTAGAGTTGTGTTCAATGTATTAGCCTTGGTTCATGTGCTAGCAGTTCATAGTCTAGAATCTTCCATGTTATATTATATGAACTTCATGGTTCATAATAAAAGACAACAAGCAAGTGATGTTGAGGATTTCCCTCCTCTCCTATTTTCCTTTTCTGTAAGAAGAACCTTTGGAAGATTTATATCCCTTTCAAGTGGAGGTTTTATTGTTTAAATTTATGGCATCAGATGTTGAAATTGTTGTTTTAAGGAATGAAAACTTTGATTTTGAGCTTAATCTACACCTTGGTTGAATTTGATTTAGTAGACAAGTGCTTTTCTTCGGCGTCCTTTGTCTCCGTTCATTTTTTGTCATAGTAATGGAAAATTTTGTACAAAGTGGGTTATTTACTTTTTCACTCCTTGACTTGTTAACTTTTGCTTGTTGCACATTGCACATGTAATCCGTTAACCGGCCTAAAGTAAGGTATTTTCTCACAAAATGCTGGTTTATGTTGATGATCGTTTACGTCCGGTGGAAAATTTGCTTACATTTTTCAATGTTTGAATGTGCTTCATAACTTTCTTTCAGGCCCGCATTAAGGGGTACTTGCGGATGTATGAGAAGGATATGATGGACCATTTTCTGATATCCCAACAGTAGGTAAAAGCACTAGAAGGTGAGTTTAAATTAATCAATTTTCACTCTTAGGTGTTATTTTGCTAAAAATTCTTTTTGGAGTCGTTTGAACTAAAATTATTGATTTTTTTAGCTCTGTTTGCATTAAGAGAAATTGGGATGTTAAGAATTAATTTAGTTGCCTAGATTATCAGAAATGAAATAAAGTAAAATTTTATCCTCTTAGACTTCAAAGTTATGGTTCATATGAAAAATTGGGGATTTCGCTATAGATAGGAGTTCCATTTTGTTTTGCTACAAGGATTGTGGAGTTGTGTTGACTTGAAGTTATTGACAAACAGTTGATGGTAAATTAATCATTTTGTGTCCAAGTAAAAAATTCAGGGACATATCTATATCTTTGCTACTTTGCTGCTTAGTGGAGTCGATCTGTCTAACATGTATGCAGGTGCATGGTCTTTTGGTAGACAGCTTGCCTTGTAATGCTTCAGTCCGTGAAGTTCTGATAATCATTGATTTGTGATTAATTAGATATTGTGATATTAGGTAATCTCTCAAAAGCACCCTTAAGGCTGGCAATATTAATGTAATTTCATGTAATCTTATTCCTAAAAGTCAACACTATTTTGGTATTAATGTGATTTCATGTAATCTCATTCCTAAAAGTCAACCGTTCATGTTCCTTTTTGCAATTATTTAATCGTGTGTGGGCTTTTAGTCTTTTAGTTACTGTTCATATCGTCTGTTGTTAGCACATCGTGATACCTCTTCAACACGTAAGTTTTGGTATGAATCTAGTGAGCTGGTCTTTCAAGTTCGAGGTGATAATTTGTCAACGGGTCGTGTTTAGTTACCTTCGTTAGTCTTACAATTCTTTCAAACAAATTGTCACTGAAGCTCTTAAAAGAATTTTTCAGACTTTGTGGATTAGACGACCTATAATTTACACGATCAACTTTTGAAATACTGAGTAAAATATTACTTTGAAGGACGTCAAGTGGTCTTAATAATATTATTTAGTAACTATAATCTGTTCTATGTATAGGCTGATGCATTCACCAAGCAGTTAGCATATGTTAATGATAGGTGCAACAGGAGTTCAATGCCAAGCTCAAAGACAAGACCAGCAAACCTATGATCAATCCAACCATGATCCAATATCATCCTCACCCTATGTCAAAAACTATCTCAATGCTTTGTATAGTCCAGGCCCAAGCAAACAAGCCATGACACGAGCCATTGATAGCCATGACACGAGCCAGGGCCAGCCAAGACACAAGACAGACTCACAAAACAAGCCAACAAAACCTCAAGAATTTCAGTCAGCTGGGAAGAGTCTCATGGTAACTTCCAAGCTTAGGAACTTCAAACCAACTATGGGGCTTGGTTCTAGGGAGGGTCTACTAACTTTTTGTACAGGAAACCTTCCTCAGAAAACGCCAGGAACACATCTCAAAACAAGAGCCAAGTTCACCAGTCCAGTTCTCACCTATCCAGGAGCAGTTCAGCTGTCACTCTCAAAGTTTCCTCTTTTGGCCAAGCAGACTCGAGGGCTTTTTGCTCAGACTTTGGGGACTAATACTACTCCAGGTTAGGACAAAAACACCAAGCAAAAAGTCCACTATGTACCATATAACAAAGCAGTAGCAAGGCAACAAGGAACCTGTCTCTTTCAGAACTGTTTTTCTGTTGTTCACTTTATTTCAGTTTGTATCAGTTTGTAGTTGTTATTTTGTTTTCTTTTGAGGATCATTATTAACCTTAGATGTGTTTGGACGTTCAAGATGTAATCCTATTGCCTATATAAGGCTTGTTTCTAATGAATGAAAGGCAGATTTGAAGTAAACACAAAAACTAAAACCATTGTTTCTGTTGATATCTCTTGGTTGTGTGCTTGAGAAAGCTTCCATTGCTGTGTGCTTGGAAGTGAGCTTAGAGCCTTAGCTGAGTGCTGGGATCAAGGTTCAACCCTCAACCATTGGCTTTGTGCTTTGGTTAAGGTTCTATCTTCTTCTTTCAGCATCCAGTCCAAACAAAAACCGAGCAATTTCCAAGTGTCTAACCTTAGTTTAATTTGTCATTGTTTTAGCTTGTTTTCTAAATAGTTTCATTGCAAATTGGTTATCAGAGCTTTGGTTTGTGAGTTCATTTACCTAACTACATTAAAAACACAAAATCAACCATGAGTGAAGAGAGAATCACAGGTCTTGAAAACACAGTTCAAGGTCTTGTCAGAACTGTGATGGAAGTCTCCAGATCTGTCAATGAACTCCTTGAGGGCCAACAGAACAATGATACAAGGGGAGGCAGAGGTCGAGGAAGAGGAGCGCCTTTTTCACAAGGTGGAGGAAGGAGGAGGCAACCTGTAGATCAATTTGAAATATCAGACTCAGATGGCTCAGATCAAAGTCTTCTCAGACACCAGGACAAAGACATAAAGGTAGAAATCCCTGACTTTCTAGGTAGCATGAACCCTGATGATTTCCTAGATTGGCTAAGGTCTGTAAAAAGAGTCTTTGAGTTTAAAGGATACACTGACATAAAGGCTTTTAAGGTTGCTATCATGAAACTAAAAGGATATGCCTCACTTTGGTATGAAAACATGAAAACATTGAGGGTGAGGTAAGGGAAAGAACCTGTTAAGTCATGGCTCAAACTGAAAAAGAAAATGAGGGCTAAGTTTGTATCTAGAGACTACACTCAGGACATGTTCATTAAGCTCACTCACCTGAAACAAGACCAAAGACCTGTAGAGTCTTATCTAAGGGACTTTGAACAACCCACACTGCAATGTGAGGTTGTTGAGAAAGCTGAGCAAAAGATAGCAAGATTCTTAGAAGGTTTGGATGAGAGGATAGCTAGCAAAGTCAGACTACATAATATATACTCCTTTGAGGAAGCTGTCAACTTGTCTCTAAGGGTAGAAAAGTTGGGAAAGGGAAAATCCAGTGCCTCCAAAACACCAGCTAGAACCCCCACCTTCAAACCCTTTGTAGGAATCAAGATAGGAGAACATGTGAACCCTGCTAAGACTCCTGTCAACCTTGATAAAGGCAAGGCTATTGATGCAGGCCAGAGAAAAACTACCCCTCTCAAAAAGTGTTTTCAATGTCAAGGGTATGTGCATTTTGCTAGAGAATGCCCATCTAAAAGGGCTCTGAGCACCCTAGAAGTAATCCATTGGGGAGAGGATGAGGTGTTGGTGTGTGAGGATGAGGTGGAAGAGCCTGAAGCAGAGGCTAGTGAGGAGTTAATAGAGCCTGATGCTGGATTAAGTCTGGTGACTTGGAGAGTGATGCACACACAACCCCAACCCTTAGAGGAGGATCAAAGACACCAAATCTTTAGAACCAGATGTACCATAAAAGGGAGGGTTTGTAACCTAATTGTGGATGGAGATAGCTGCACCAATGTGGCTTCTAAAACATTGGTAGACAAACTAACGTTACCCACCAAAGACCACCCTCAACCTTACAAGCTTAGGTGGTTGAACAAGGGGGCTGAAGTTAGAGTAGACCAACAATGTGTTGTGCCATTTCTATTCGGAAAGGATATGCTGATGAAGCCTTGTGTGATGTATTGCCCATGGATGCCTGTCACCTTCTGTTGGGAAGACCTTGGGAGTTTGATAGGGATGCTGTCCATCAAGGAAGGGACAACACTTATTCTTTCAGGTTTGGGAAGAAGAGAATCATCTTAGCTCCTTTACCCCCTATCCTGAAAGGAAACCCTCCACTCCTAACTGAAACTGCTAAAGAAGTTCTGCTATTGAGTGAATCAGAAATGGAGCAAGAGCTAAATGATCTTAGGCCAGTCTATGTCCTTCTCACCAAGGAGGTAGGGGAAGGTTCTAACCAAGTGCCTGAAGAGGTACAAGCCTTAATGAAGGCCTATGAGGATGTTTTCTCTGCTGAACTACCTAGTGGGTTACCCCACTGAGGGGAATTGAGCACCACATTGATCTGGTGCTTGGGGCTGTCCTTCCAAACAAGCCTGCTTATAGAAGTGACCCCAGGGCAACACAAGAGCTGCAATCTCAGGTGGGGGAGAGCTGCTTAGCAAAGGATATGTCAGGGAATCTCTCAGCCCCTGTGCTGTGCCAGCATTGCTAGTGCCTAAGAAGGATGGAACTTGGAGGATGTGTATAGACAGCAGAGCAATCAACAACATCACCATTAAGTATAGGTTCCCTATACCTAGGCTTAATGACATTCTGGATGAACTCAGTGGGGCTCAGGTGTTCACCAAGATTGATCTAAGGCAAGGATATCATCAAGTAAGAATTAGAGCTGGGGATGAGTGGAAGACTGCATTCAAAACCAAGCATGGGCTGTATGAGTGGCTGGTGATGCCATTTGGGCTCTCCAATGCCCCTAGCACCTTCATGAAATTAATGACAGAAGTATTGAGACCTTACTTGGGAAAATTCATTGTGGTATACTTTGATGACATTCTAATCTACAGTTCAAGCAAGAGGGAACACCTGCAACATCTGAAGTTACTTTGTGGGGTTCTGAGAGAAAACAAGCTCTATGGTAAGCTGGAGAAGTGCACTTTCATGCAACCTGAGGTTCATTTCCTTGGGTTCATTATCTCAAAAGATGGGGTAGCTGTTGACCCTGAGAAAGTTAAAGCAATCAGAGAATGGCCCACCCCCAAGACAGTTACTGAGGTCAGGAGTTTTCATGGGTTGGCTTCCTTCTACAGAAGGTTCATTCAGGGGTTCAGTTCCATCATGGCTCCCATCACAGAATTTATGAAGAAAGGGGATTTCACCTGGGGAGAAAAGGCAGAGAAGTCCTTCAATACCATCAAGGATCTGCTGTGCAGGTCCCCTATACTAGGCTTGCCTGATTTTAACAAACTGTTTGAAATGGAGTGTGATGCAAGTGGGCTAGGAGTTGGGGCAGTATTGGTTCAGGAGAATAGGCCCATAGCCTATTTTAGTGAGAATCTTAGTGGAGCTAGGTTGAATTACTCTACCTATGACAAGGAGTTCTATGCCATAGTGAGAGCCCTCAATCATTGGGGACATTACCTAAAACCCAAACCTTTTGTGCTTCATTCAGACCATGAGGCATTGAAGTTCATTAATGGCCAACACAAACTCAATCCCAGGCATGCCAAGTGGGTGGAATTTCTGCAATCCTTCTCCTTCTCAAGCAAGTACATAGAAGGAAAGAACAATATAGTGGCTGATGCTCTTTCTAGGAGATCTGTGATGTTGTCATTCATGGAGCAAAGGGTCCTAGGCTTTGAGTTCATGAAGGAACTCTACATGGAAGATCCAGACTTCAAGGAGGAATGGGAGGTGTATTCAGAAGGAAAGCTCAAGAAGGGAAGTAAATACTTGACACAGAATGGGTTCCTCTTCCAAGGAAACAAGCTATGCATACCTAGAGATCCTTACAGAGGGTTACTAGTCAAGGAGGTCCATTGCAATGGGCTTGCAGGGCACTTTGGAGTGCAAAAGACCTATGAGATATGATGGTCGATATTTATGTCGTTATAAATCCGATATCAAACAATAATTTATAGGTCCAAAATAAAACTAACTAGGGCAGCTAGTGATAAGTCCGGGTCGATCACAGGGAGGCGGTCGATCTAATCAAATCTAGGGTCAAGTTCAGTTCTGCCAAGTAACAAGTTTTAATAGTTTGAGAGGTTGAGAAAGAGGGATAACAAACGAAAGCAATAATTAAAATGCAATATAAAGGGTACGAAAATCAGATGAAGGAAAAACTAGGGCAGAAACGGGATCACTATGTATCAACGGGATAGGTCAGCCAAGGTCTAAACAGCCTAAAGGGTGAGAAAGTTGCTTGTTCGGCCTCCTAACCACCCCTAGCGACTCTGATAACTGGTTCGGTCTCACAGAAATCACTATCCTATATGTCTACCGATCGGCAAAAGGTTATGCCGATTGGTGTCAGGTCTATCTTCCCAATCACTTGGTCAGTCTCAGGGGAAATACACTAAACAAATGATAACCTAGCGTCCTAGGTCAGTCAACCGACAATTAAATCAAACATAGGTTCAGATGCATAAACGGTTTAATTGGAACCCCCAAATCCCGGATCCACAATAGTTCACCCTAGCCCTAGCATGCAGATTAGCTACTCATAGGTGAAATAGATCTAAGCATATGAACTACTGTATTAGCATAAGACATCATAGCAAAGCGATGTGGAAACAATGAACGAACGAAATAACTAAATGAGAAAATGACAGAAAACGAAATAAAACCGAATCAGAACCTGAATAAGGGCAAAAACAAGGAAAACGCCGATCGGTATCAAGCTATGCCGATCGGTATAGTGTTGTAAATGAACGAAAACTTCAAACTAATCGACTAAAATGTAAAACAATAATCTAAAATGGTGTTTTAGAGCGGAAACTCGATCCGTGACAAGGGATCTTGCGTCTAGGGAGAGATACCTCTTGAGATCCGCTTCCTCTCCCACTTATAACCCTCCTTTAGGTCTAGGGTTAGGTTTTCTCTGATTTGGGCCCGATCTCGCGTCCTAGTGGCTTGGGCTTCGATAAGCTCGAGTCCCTTCCCCAACAACGCGTGCCCCGTGGATTAGAGAGGTAGTTGGACCATCCCTCTAGGCTCCCACCGATTGGTGGATGGGTCTTGATGATAGGTGTGGGCTTGAATTGTCCTGTATAGGTCTTCATTTGATAGTTCAAGGTAGATGTGGGCTCCCAACGATAGGTGGGCTTGTATGAAGTGTCCACAAGGCTTAGGAAGAAGTGGAAAGGGCCCCCAGGATGTCTCTGCCGATAGGTCGTAGGCATTGTCGATCGGTGGTAGGCCATTTGGCCCTTGGTCGATCGGTGGAAGTCATTGCCGATCGGAGGCACTGTTAAATTCCTGCACCGCGCACTGAACTTAAAACGTCCGCCATTTCTTCGTTACTTGGCGGATTTTGGCGTTCTTGGTCTCATTCCGAAGCTAAGAAAGAGATCTATCTTATCCATTTTGAATCGCCTCAATCACATATCTAGAAATCAATCTATTTCCCTTCAAACTATCCAAAATGCATCCAAAAGCACCCCGAGAAGTCCTAAACCTGCAATTGAGGAACAAAACATACCAAAGTAGCATAGGCGAGGGATATGACATGAAATCGGCTCAAATGAGCTATAAGTAAGACTGAAATGGGGGCGAATAAGTGTGTAAATGTGCATATAAAATATGCACATCAAGATATTACATGAGCAGTTCTATTGGCCCAAAATACTGGGTGATGTGCAGGATACTATCAAGAGATGCAAATCCTGTCAACTAGCCAAGTCACAGTTTCAAGCAGGCCCCTACACACCACTACATGTACCAAACAAACCATGGGAGGACATCAGCATGGACTTCATAGTGGCACTGCCTAGGACAGAAAGGGGCAAAGACTCAATCATGGTGGTTGTGGATAGGTTCAGCAAAATGGCCCATTTTGTTGCTTGCAAGAAGACAGAAGATGCCATGGGGGTAGCTGAGCTCTACTTGAAGGAAATAGTAAAACTGCATGGGGTACCAAGAAGCATTGTGTCTGATAGGGACACTAAGTTCATGAGCCACTTCTGGAGGTCACTCTGGAGGCTCCTAGGGACAAAGCTACTCTTCAGCACATCATACCACCCCCAAACAGATGGACAGACAGAGGTTACTAACAAAACTCTAGGAAGGATCTTAAGGTGTATCATTGCTAAGTCATTAAAGGATTGGGATATCAAACTGTCACAGGCTGAGTTTGCATTCAATAGAGCTCCATCACACAGCACAGGTAAGACCCCTTTTGAAGTTGTTTATGGTGCTAATCCTCTAATGCCAACAGACCTAGCCCCAGTGATAAGGAAAGAACTCAATTATGATTCCAAGGAAAGAGTACAACAAATGATGCAGATTCACAGTCAAGTCAAGAAACAGATTGAGAAGACAAATGAGATGTATAAGTCAAAAGCCAAAGGACCAAAGAAAGCTAGGGAGTTCAAGGCAGGAGATATGGTGTGGTTGCACTTAAGGAAATAAAGGTTTCCAGAGAAAAGGAAAAACAAACTCATGCCAAGAGCTGATGGTCCTTTTGAGGTGCTTGAAAGGGTAGGACCTAATGCTTACAAGATATATTTACCAGGAGATTATGGGGTGCATGGGACATTCAATGTAGGGGATCTAAGTCATTATCAGGAGGACTCTGAGGATGAAGAGGATTTGAGGGCAAATATTTTTCAAGAAGGAGGGGTTGCAACAGGAGTTCAATGCCAAGCTCAAAGACAAAACCAGCAAACCTATGATCAATCCAACCATGATCAAATATCATCCTCACCCTATGTCAAAAACTATCTCAATGCTTTGTATAGTCCAGGCCAAAGCAAACAAGCCATGACACAAGCCATTGATAGCCATGACACGAGCCAGGGCCAGCCAAGACACAAGACAGACTCACAAAACAAGCCAACAAAACCTCAAGAATTTCAGTCAGCAGCAGCACCTTGGGAAGAGTCTCAGGGTAACTTCCAAGCTTAGGAACTTCAAACCAACTATGGGGCTTGGTTCTAGGAAGGGCCTACTAACTTTTTGTCCAGGAAACCTTCCTCAGAAAACGCCAGGAACACCTCTCAAAACAAGAGCCAAGTTCACCTGTCCAGTTCTCACCTATCCAGGAGCAGTTCAGCTATCACTCTCAAAGTTTCCTCTTTTGGCCAAGCAGACTCGAGTGCTTTTTGCTCAGACTTTGGGGACTAATACTAATCCAGTTTCGGACCAAAACACCAAGCAAAAAGTCCACTATGTACCATATAACAAAGCAGCAGCAAGGCAACAAGGAACATGTCTCTTTCAGAACTGTTTTTCTGTTGTTCACTTTATTTCAGTTTGTATCAGTTTGTAGTTGTTATTTTGTTTCTTTTGAGGATCATTATTAACCTTAGATGTGTTTGGACGTTCAAGATGTAATCCTATTGCCTATATAAGGCTTGTTTCTAATGAATGAAAGGCAGATTTGAAGTAAACACAAAAACTAAAACCATTGTTTCTGTTGATATCTCTTGGTTGTGTGCTTGAGAAAGCTTCCATTGCTGTGTGCTTGGAAGTGAGCTTAGACCCTTAGCTGAGTGCTGGGATCAAGGTTCAACCCTCAACCATTGGCTTTGTGCTTTGGTTAAGGTTCTATCTCCTTCTTTCAGCATCCAGTCCAAACAAAAACAGAGCAATTTCCAAGTGTCTAACCTTAGTTCAATTTGTCATTGTTTTAGCTTGTTTTCTGAATAGTTTCATTGCAATAGGGCACGTCTTGTTAAGATGCAGGTAATTGTGAACTGGATATGCTGAACGGTTGTTCTGATACTTCTGCATGTTAGTTATTTACAGTTTTTTTCGTGAGTTACGAAATTATTGGTGAAAATAATAAAGGCAAATTGAGTTAAATGATGTGCTCATTTTCCCCGTGGAGAACTTGTCAGTGATGAATCCGGGCCCATGGTACTCGGCTTCTGAGTTTTCTCACCTTCCCCTAGCTGAAAGGTTAACTGCCATTGACGAACCTCTAAAAAAACAAGACTAATCGAGTCATGATTCTGTAAGCCCCCGTTTCTTTGAGTTATTAACTTTGTAATGAGGTTTTCGAGAACCTTATCATTATAGAGAAAGGTTTGGAGGCGAAATGTAACTGGAGAGACTAAATACAAATATGAATTTTTACGTAGTTCAAAGTTTCAAGTTCACATTTTATGTTCTAACCGGAATCCTAGTGATCATTTGCAGGGAAACTTGTGTTCAGCGAGTCTTGAATGACATGATTATGTTGGAAAATATGATATAGGTTAAGTTGTTTTGTATTTTATATCAATGAATGAATAAGCTAATGTAGTATTTTTGGTATAGGTAGTTGAGGATGAGGGTCTGGTGGTTCTCTTTACATGCACGGAATCAAATCAAACTTTAGTTCCTTCACGCATATCATACTCTTCAAGTTTTAGAAGTTTGAGATTAGAAATAAACTTTAGCTCTTATGTAATTGTAATAATGTTGTATTTTTAGGCCCTTACAATTAGTTTAGAGTATTGTATGTGTTTTACTTGTATTTGATGTATTAATTTAGAATATTTATTAAAACCATGTAAGATTGTATTGTGAAAAAATATGTGTAAGAGTATTTATATACTCATTGTTTAGATGAATTTTTGTATAAATTTTTAAGATTATTTGAGGCAAATAAATGCATCAAATAATTTTTTTTAAATAATAAATACCTATTTGCGGCGTTTTTTCCAAAACAAACGCAGCAAATAAATAGCTATTTGCGGCGTTTTTTTTTAAAAAAACGCCGCAAATAGGTATTTATTTGCTTTCAAAAAACGCCGCAAATAGGTATTTATTTGCGGCGTTATTTAAACGCCGCAAATAACTATGCTATTTGCGGCTCCCTCATTTGCTGCTACATCAAAAACGCCTCAAATGACCCCTTTTTTGACGCCGCAAATTAATGTTTTTGTACTAGTGTTAGTCAATTATACGATAACTGACTGAATAAATTTTATGTCTTATTTTAATACGATTAAATAAGATTTAATTTAGTGATTAATCATTAATTCATTAAATTAGTTGAGGTAATGCATATATTTTAAGGTAGAGGTAATTAGTTAATTATATTTACAAAGAGTTGTAAGATAAATTAACTGGGCATTGTGGGACCCATTATATATTGATATAATGGTAAAATATCACTTAAAAGTTAAGTACATATTGTTTATTAATTTGTGTCATATAATTGTTATATGATCAAATTAACATCTAATTATACAAGATAATTAAACATATGATTATAAGTATTTGTGGGACAAATATCAAAAATCAAAATGGTCCATTATGGACTAATGTGCACCGGTTTTGTTTAGACAAAATCACTAATGATTTTACTCTACCAATTTCACACTCCACCAAGTGATTATGACATGTTATGACACATGATCATTATCATTCTCTTACCCACACTCTACCTATTTGCATGAGAATAAAATAAGCACAATAATCACTCATTTGAGTGAGTCTTGACCGGCCATATGGCCTTTATAAGTGAACAAGAGTTTTTCACATTTTGACTACTTCATTTTTCATGCTTATTTTTTTACTTCTCTTTCTAACTCAGCAACTCTCTAAAACTCACATGCAAACTAATATTCATGTCATATTACTAGTGTAGTAATACAATAATATTAGTAGTATTAATTCTTACTTATTATCCAGTTAATAATAAGTTAAGATTATTTGGGTTTAATCTTGGGTGCAACAAGAAGGAGACCTTCTACTTTGGAGGTTGTTTTATGGAGGATCATCCATTAATTTCATGCTCAAGAACAATAAGAAGTAGTTCTTATTGTGCCCATATTGAACCGAAAAATCCCAATGTAAGGATGTTTTCGTCTTATCTTTTCTTTTATGCTTTTATATTTGCATGCATGATAACTAGATCCTAAATAATTAAGTTAATGTAATTTAATGAACTAATTAGAGGAGTCTAATTAAGGTCTAGGACTTTCAGTGTCTAAAACGTGCTCTGGACACTGTGGTGTGCTATGTGATGGATATGTGATTGGTGGACATTGTGCTTCTTGATGGCACTGTGGTGCGTTACTTGATGGTACCGGATATGTGTGATGATGATGTTGTGATTCCTTTATATTGATTATGTACGTGTAAATTGAACGGTGTATTGTTTTAACTACTGTGACCCATACGATATTTCCGGCATATGGCTAGTAGGTGTTGAGCAGGTATGAGGACGATATGTATTGATGACAGGATGCATGCTCGGGCCTTGGGGCAATCATTAGTTTACTTGTGTCAATTTGGCTTATGTTCTATTGTAGTAGATTTTGTTGTGGGCCTTTGAAAATTTGAGTTGTATTTGTGTTTGGTCCTTGTATTTCAGTTGACCTTGTTGACTTCCGCTTTACTTTGATATGAAAAACATTGTTGAAACTCATTTTGGTGCATCCTACCCTCGGGAAATCGGGGCGTAACACCTCAACATGCTTGAATGTCTTGTGTAAATTGTGTAAAGGCTATGGGTATGGCAAGGAATTACACAATGGTTGTTCATTATTCCGTAAATAATTATGGAAAAGGTAAATCATTTCTAAGTCTCTTACCTAGTTAAGGGACATCCTTCGTGATAATGGCTTGCGTGGATTGAAGGGCGTGGGCTTCTTGGAAACGCCCTGTTTGATTTTCAAGGGAGATGGCTTGGCGATTTTCATCAAGCAAAAATTGAAAGGTATGCTTCACGTGATCATGAATGGGTAGACTAATTAATATTCTTCTGACGATCCTGATCGTTTTTTTTTTCACGTTGGTCCGTACCTATTGATTTCCACTGCTGATGACTATCATCTTCTAAGAAGCGAGTACCGTCACGATTTTTAGATGCATGTAGTTGATGATCAAACGTTCTTGACATCACCAATGAAGGCGGTTCAAGCTTTTGGCAAGGTAGCTGCTACTTTATAATTATTCAAATAATAAACTTCTTTTAGTAATTAAATTTATTTAAGGTAGTGCGTGCTTGTATGTATATTAATTAATTATAAATGTGTTGAAGTACATTAGCAAGAAGCCTTGCTGACTTTCCATGCCTTCTCGGCATTGGAAAAATATTCATATTCCCGTGGATACGTGTTTTGTTACGATCAGGTGGAACATGTTAAGGTTCACGACATACCCATGCATGACAAATGTAGGAAATTGGAAGTGAAAAGTATTTATAAAGGAGAGTTTGCTAAGTTACACGTACCATATCCTACTAACGAGGTCACAACTTTGGAAGAAGCCGTAGGTTCTTTTGTGCAATTAAATCAAGAATACATTCATGTTACTTCATTTACCTTAAACTCGCGACGGAGACAACTAGATTGGGATGACATGCCCCGACTCGATGGAATCGTGATTGGATCCATGGGTTAAGGCACATTGTCTTCGACGTTAGACTTGACTCGAGTGTTGAATCTGGCGGTATAACGCTTAGACAATATTACTTTTGACATGGTGGATATCCTATTTGATGGTACAATATTTCAGGATTGCAAATGGAGTGAACCATTATGGACCTGGAATCGAACATGGGGTTCATTTGTGAAGACCTAATGCTAATGGTGTTGGATTTTGGTCTTTGACCCGACTAGACCCGTAAGCAACCATATTTCATTTGGGGGGGGGGGGGTCTTCAACATAAGGATATGTGATATGGGTCTTAGACCCGACTATGCATTAACTTGGACACAAACTTAGTGTAACTAACCCGTACTTGGACAATGTAATCCAATGGGTCAACTTGGATGTGCTAAGTGACGTGTAAGGTGTTTTGTGCTTCGAAAAAAAGACGACATCTAATCTAGACACGACTTGGATTTGAACATGGATCGAGGTGGCCCAAGTGGGCCGTGATATTCGTCCTTAGGACAAGATAACTAGCGACGTACGACATGTAATTTTAAATTCCTAGAGCAAAGATGACTCGTATTTAAACATCGACGCTTAGCGACGTACGACATGGAATTTTATGGACATAGCCCGCTACCTATAAACAAAAAGGATATGGGTAGTGGGTATCATAAACTTCTTAGCAAATCTTTGTCAGAACGCTGATCGACTATCATACAGAATATCTTTGCCAATACTGTCAGGAAAGCTCATTCTGATACTTGACGATTACGCATCTGAATCTAGATCCTCATCCTAGCCTAAATCGAGTACTAAGACTGATTCAACTAAAGGTGGCTACAATTGAACTTTGTTAAGACCCGTAAGAAAATTTGTGTCTTTCTCACAAGGGATCTCCAAACATCGACAAGATGAAGGGTGGATGGTTGAAACCTCATTCTGAAGGATTGCCTATGTATTCGTGTGGAGCGAAAACAAACCCGACGTAGTTCGGACTACGTGCACAAAGTTTCTTTTTTTTTTGTGTGTACACACTTAAAGGTTCACCTAAGGCATCATGTATCTCGTTTTAGCTTGTAAGGTACCGTTAAATCCCTTGTTTGGGGTTGGTGTTAATGGCTGTGATGTTTTGGGATGCGGAACTTGGTAATAACAGGTTTTCATGCTTAACCATTATTCTGTATGTTTGTTTTGTGGTGCTTAGGCCAAAGGCTTCTGGCTTATAATGTGATTGGAAATGATGTCTCGAGTTTGATTGAAACTGAGTGCAAATGGGTTGGAAGATGATGTGGGATCAAATTTCTATGTCTCGACCCTAATGGCTTGGGTGTAATGACCAAGCTGAAAGATTTATTAGAATTCTAAACTATTTCCCTGTGAATGTGTCGAGAAGGTCTTATGCTTGCAAAAGGTTGTTGGTGTTGTTTGCTGACCATTTGGCCTTTACCCTTTGAACTGGAATACGAGTGTTGTGGTACTTGATTTTTTTGCTTTAGATTTTGATTGTTGGCTTTCGAAAGTTTGTTTTCTGACATGTGTTTTCAACAATTTTGATTTTTTATTTTCTCACCATCGAGGTTGGTAAGCTATTTGGGTAGTCCTCGGCTCGTACTCCTCGTCACAATTGACTCACAACCATTGTGGAGCTCCAATGTAATGGATCCTCCTCCAGGAGCATTGAAGTATTGACCTACTTTTGACATATTTTGTGCTTCGCCAATTGATTTTGTTAGACTAACGTTTTTTGTGAGAATAAGTCGGTCTTTATCTTTATCTGAGATGGGATGATTTTGTGGGGAATGAGTTTGCCTTCCGTCATCGATTTGGTACAAGAAGAAAGTCTAAGCCCGACATATAATCACTTAAGAGCTTGTCTTGGAAAGTTTGTTTTTGCTGGAGGTTTTCTACTACTAGGCATGGAAAAGGTAGAGGAAAAAAACACGGGATACTAATGTACATTACTATTTAAAACGAAACATAATCCTGCCCAAGGAGGGCCTTCGAGTGTGTTGTGCAACTTTTTTTTTTAATTATGTTTTCACATTGAATTAATTTGATGAATGTGAAAATGGAATCAATTTCATTGATATCAACAGGAGTTTACAATGACTCAAAGAAGAATGTGATTTCTAGGAGATCCCCTGAGATTATCACTAAAATGGAAAGTACACTTTTACAAGGTTGATAGGAGACAAAATCTTAGACAAGACTCCGATAAAGACTTGAATGCAAATCCCGACTTTTAATTGTCAACTTCGGTCTTGAGCTCTTCTCTTTTCCAGAATTGATTGAGATGCTCGGTTTGAAAGTTGGTCCACTTTTGCAACTTGATTTGCCTTAAGCTCGCAACGAAGAAAACTGGATTTGGATGACATGTCTCGACTCGATGGAATCGTGATTGGATCGATGGGGTAAGGCCCATTTTCTTCGACATTAGACTTGACTCGTGTGTTGAATCCGGCGGTATAACGCCTAGACAATGATGCTTTTCACATGGTGGATATCCTATTTGAAGGTACAATGTCTTAGGAATTCAAATGAACTGGACCTGGAACAAACGTGGGGTTCATTAGTGAAGACCTAATGCAAATGGTGATGGATTTTTGTCTTTGACCCGATTAGACATGACTTAGACCCGTAAACAAACATAGTTTATTTGTAGGGGAGGGGGGGTCTTTATCATAAGGATATGTGATTTGAGTCTTAGACACGACTATTCATTGGCTTGGACACTAACTTAGTGTGACTAACCCGTACTTAGACAATCTAATCCAATGGGTCAACATGGATGCGCTAAGTGACGTGGGTAGGGTGTTATGTGCTTCGACAAAATGACGACATCTAATCTAGACACGACTTGGATATGAACATGGATCATGGTGGCCCAAGTGGGCCGTGATATTCATCCTTAGGACGAGCAAACTAGCCGTGTGACACTTGACAAAGACACGACTCAACAAGACAGGTTCTATGCTCGGGTTTTGATTGGATAAAAATCAAATTGGATCATTTTTAAAATGATGATTGATTGTAAATCGAGTTTTGAAATGGACAGCATGCCGGCTAGAAAAGGCTAGTTTTGGCCGAAAATTCAACGATTATATGGTGAAACACCAAACTAGGGGCTAAGACAAGAATAGAAAACATACAACACAAGACAAAGACAAGATAGATAAACCCTGTATTCAGGGCTACCAAGACAAGCACAGGTAGCTCTAAATGCAGTGAATCCCAAGCTAAACTCACTCACTAAGACAAGCACAAGTGAATGACCCTAACTCAGACCAACAAACTAAGACTAGCACAAGTTTTGTTGAGAGTTTTGAGCTAACCAAGACTGGCACAGGTTAACAAAGAAAGAGTAAAAACTCTGGTTTTATCATTCAGCATTCTGAGTTTCTTTCAAGGCAAAAGGCTCTTTATATAGAGCATTACAAAAGATCCTCACCATCCAACATAAGACTACATCTAAGGGCTTAAAAGGACCCTTGAAATAACAACAAATGAGATACAAAAGTCTACTAGTAAGACGAGCAAAAACAGACTGCAACAACTTCAGAAAAAGCAACTGAAAAGTAGGTTTGTCTCCTTTCCTGAAATGGCATAGTTTGAGCAGTTTTCTTTGGAGTTGTTTTGGCTGTCTGGTGCTTCAAATGGAACCTTGAGAGGGACTTCTAAGGTCCTTTCAACGTCCTTATTAATACTACTAAAGGTCACACAAAAGTAAGATGCCTTTGTTCATCCATTGGTCTTGAAACAAGCCTGGCTCTCAAAGTGACTAGTTAACTTGTGGGCTGTTTTACTTGAACTTCCAAGGACAATTTGGAAAACTTATCCTGGACTTTTTTGTAGCTAAGGACCTCAACTAGATGGGAAAAGAAGTTGGAGCCCTTGCTTGGACAATTGCTGTAGAATATGTGGCCTAAAACTGGTACTGGTGTCTGTGGAATCCTTCTGGCTGTTGCTGACTTGGGACCTTGTTACTCTGGTTGGCATGTCTTGTGTTGATGTTGTTGTTGCTTGATCATGAGCCTTTGAGGGTGTCAAGACTTGATTGTGTGTTGCTTGGACATGGTTACCTTTTGTTGCTTTTGAAAACTTAGTTGTTTGGACTTGATCTGCCTTGGACTGAACATGGGTGTCTTTGTTGGTTGTTGTCTGAACTGGATTGCCAAATGAGGTTGCTCCCCTAGCTCCTGCTTCATCCTCCCCAGGTTGGAAAGATTTGAGCATCAAATCTCCAGGGTTCTCTTCTTCACTGTCATAGTAGGGGCTAAGGTCTCCTATGTTAAATGTGCCATGAACTCCATATTCTCCTGGCAAATCCACCTTGTAAGCATTGGCTCCCACCTTCTCTATGACCTCAAAAGGGCCTTCTGCTCTAGGCATAAGTTTGTTCTTTCTTTTGCTTGGGAACCTTTCCTTTCTGAGGTGTAACCACACCAGGTCACCTGCCTGAAACTCCTTCTTTCCTCTTGGCACCTTGGCTTTGATTTTGTATTGCTCATTAGTCTTCTCTATGTTTCTCTTAACCTGTTCATGCAACCTGAGCATTTGTTCCACCCTCTTCTTGGCATCATAGTTCAGTATCTCTTTAGGCACATTGGATAGCTCCATAGGCATGAGTGGGTTGCTGCCATAGACCACCTCAAAGGGACTGTGGCCAGTACTTGATGAAGGGGCTCTGTTGAAGGCAAATTCTGCTTGGGCTAGTTTGAGATCCCAATCTCCTAGTGACTTCTTTACAATGCACCTCAGTATTCTCCCTAGGGTTTTGTTGGTGATTTCTGTTTGACCATCAGTTTGAGGATGGTGGGATGTACTAAAAAGCAGCCTGGTGTCTAGGAGCTTCCACAGGGTCTTCCAGAAGTAACTCATAAACTTTGTATCCCTGTCTGAAACAATTGATCTAGGCACCCCATGTAGTTTGACTACTTCCTTGAAGTAAAGCTCAGCAACCCCTGAGGCATCCTCAGTCTTCCTACATGGCACAAAGTGAGCCATTTTGCTAAATCTGTCAACCACAACCATGATGGAATCCTTTCCCCTAGGAGTCTTGGGCAGAGCCACAATGAAATCCATGCTGATGTCTTCCCAAGGTTTGTCAGGTACAGGCAGTGGAGTGTAAGGTCCTGCTTGGAAAGAACTCTTTGCCTTTTGGCAAGTAGAACACCTCCTAAGAATAGCTTGAACATCCCCTTCCATCCTAGGCCAGTAAAACTGATCTTGCAGGATATCCATGGTCTTCTGCACCCCAAAATGTCCTGCTAGCCCATTAGAGTGGACTTCCCTCACCAATAGGTCCCTATATGACCCTGTTCCCCTTAAACATGTAACCTTCCTACAGCTGATACTTGGTCTCTTTTACTCTAGGATTGTTCTGCAGGGCTAATCAATCCTCCATGAAATCAGGATCATCCTGGTACAGCTCCTTCATAAATTCAAAGCCTAGCACTCTTTGTTGGATTGTCACCAGCATAGAATGTCTCCTAGACAAGGCATCTTCTACCACATTTGACTTTCCTTCCTTGTATTTGCTTGAGAAGTTAAAGGACTGAAGGTATTCAACCCATTTTGCATGCCTTGCACTGAGCTTGTGTTGGCCATTTATGTATTTCAGGGCCTCATGATCAGAGTGAAGTACAAAAGTCTTGGGTTTGAGATAATGGCTCCAGTACATGAGGGCTCTCAGTGATGTTCTTGGGAATAGGTCAAGACTTGATGGCTGCAATCTTCTCCTGATCCACAGATATGCCCTTGGCAGAGATAACATACCCCAAAAATTTAACCTCCTCAGCCATGAAAGTACACTTCTCCATTTTCCCAAAGAGCTTATGCTCTCTCAGCTTTAGAAACAACAACTTTAGATGGTTCAGATGTTCAGATTTGCCCTTACTATAAACCAGGATATCATCAAAGTACACCACAATGAACTGACCTATGAAAGGCCTTAATACTTCAATCATAAGTCTCATAAATGTACTAGGGGCATTGGAGAGACCAAATGGCATCACCAGCCATTCATAGAGCCCATGCTTGGTTTTAAATGCTGTTTTCCACTCATCCTCCTCCCTGATTCTCACCTGGTGGTACCCTTGCCTAAGATCTATCTTGGAGAATAGACTGGCTCCACTTAACTCATCCAACATGTCATCCAGCCTTGGGATGGGGAACCTGTACTTGACAGTGATATTGTTAATGGCCCTGCTGTCAATACACATTCTCCATGAACCATCCTTCTTAGGGACTAGGAGGGCAGGCACTGCACAAGGGCTCAAAGATTCCCTGACAAATCCTTTTGACATCAGCTCCTCTACCTGCCTCTGTAACTCTTGGGTGGACTTGGGGTCACTCCTGTATGCTAGCCTGTTAGGTAGCATGGCACCTGGAATGAGGTCTATCTGGTGCTCTATGCCCCTTAGGGGAGGAAGTCCTGATGGTAGTTCTTCTGGAAATACATCCTCATGCTCATTGATCAACTCCTTTACCTCTGAGGGAACCTCAACTGGTTCCTCAACCTGTTTGGACAAGAGGAAATACACAGGTTGTTCTTGTTCCACCTCTCTGAGCATGGCTGCTTCTGTGAGGAAAAGAATCTCCTTGGATCCACTGGTGCTAGGACTAGCATAGTCCCTAGTGTTTGGGGGTAAAGGTGTCAGAACTATTCTTTGATTCCCATATTTAAAAGTGTACACATTGCTCTTCCCTTTATGCAAGGCATCTTTATCAAACTCCCATGGTCTGCCCAACAGTAAATGGCATGCATCCATAGGCACTACATCACAAGTCACCTCATCCTTGTAGGTGCCTCCAATAGAGAAGGACACTAAACATTGTTGATCAACCCTTACTTCAGCACCCTTGTTCAACCATCTGAGTTTGTAAGGGTTGGGGTGGGGTTTGGTCTCCAAGTCAAGCTTGTTAACCAAGGTAACTGAGGCTACATTGGTGCAACTTCCCCCATCTATGATCACATTACAAACCCTTCCTTGAATAGTACACCTGCCCCTAAAGATTAGAGATCTCTGGTCTTCTTCTAGAGGTTGATGCTGAGAGTGCATAACCCTCCAAAGAACAAGGCTGTGACCAGTGTCTGGTGGGGCTACTACCAAAGGGGCATCACCTTCCTCTGCCTGTTCTCCTGTTCCCTCCTCCTGCTCATACTCAATGAGCCCTTCCTTCTCCCATTCCATGACTTCCACTGCTGTCAAGGCTCTTCTTGAGGGACAGTCTCTCTTAAAGTGGCCATAACCTTGACATTGATAACATTTTCTCTTCTCTTCCGAAGGAGTGAGGGTAGGTTGCTGACTTACAGGTGCCTTTCCCTTGTCCAAGGGGTTCCTATTAAAAGTTATGGGAGTCCTAGGACCTTCCCTAATTCTGACACCAGAATAAGGTTTAGTTATAGTAGGTTTGGTGAAAGACTTGGTTGTTTCCTTTCCCATTTTTTCAACCCTAAAGGATAGGTTAACCACATCCTCAAAGGACCATAGGGGCTGCATCCTAACCTTGTTAGCAATGCCTGGGCTTAGGCCTTCTAGGAACCTAGCAATCCTTTGTTCAGGTTTCTCAGTGATGTCACATTGAAGGGTAAGCTGCTCAAACTCTCTCAGATATGAATCAACAGATTTTTCATTTTGTTTTAGTTTGGACAGCTTGATGAACAAATCCTGAGTATAATCCTTAGCAACAAACTTGTTCATCATTTTTTTTTTCAACTTAGACCAGGATTTGATGGGTTCCTTACCCTCCCTAATCCTTAGACTCTTCATGGTTTCATACCACAGGGAAGCATATCTTTTCAATTTCAGAATAGCTACTTTAAAGGCTTTAGCATCATTGTATCCTTTGTATTCAAAGACTCTCTCTATATCCCTAAGCCATTCTAACAAATCATTAGGATTCAAGCTACCAGAAAACTCAGGAATGTCTACCTTGAGGTGTTTATCAGTGAGGCCAAGCCCTGAAGCTCTGCTCCTTGTGGATTCATCTGAGTCTGAAGGTTCCTCCTCTTCAGGTGGTCTGACCCTGCCTCCTGGTGGACCTAGGCCTCTCCCACGACCTCTGCCTCTTCCTCCAGCAAATATTTGGTTGCCTATCACCTGATCCAAGGCTCTGGTTAGGGTGGTTACAACCCCAGCCAGGTCCTCCATCCTTGCTTCTACTCCTGCCAATCTCTCTTCACTCATTGGGCTATTTTTGTAGTTTTGAATGTAGTTTGGTTAAATGAACTCACAGTAGAAATAAACCTTAGCTCTGATAACCAATTTGAAACACCAAACTAGGGGCTAAGACAAGAATAGAAAACATACAACACAAGACAAAGACAAGATAGATAAACCCTGTATTCAGGGCTACCAAGACAAGCACAGGTAGCTCTAAATGCAGTGAATCCCAAGCTAAACTCACTCACTAAGACAAGCACAAGTGAATGACCCTAACTCAGGCCAACAAACTAAGACTAGCACAAGTTTTGTTGAGAGTTTTGAGCTAACCAAGACTGGCACAGGTTAACAAAGAAAGAGTAAAAACTCTGGTTTTATCATTCAGCATTCTGAGTTTCTTTCAAGGCAAAAGGCTCTTTATATAGAGCATTACAAAAGATCCTCACCATCCAACATAAGACTACATCTAAGGGCTTAAAAGGACCCTTGAAATAACAACAAATGAGATACAAAAGTCTACTAGTAAGACGAGCAAAACAGACTGCAACAACTTCAGAAAAAGCAACTGAAAAGTAAGTTTGTCTCCTTTCCTGAAATGGCATTTGTTTGAGCAGTTTTCTTTGGGGTTGTTTTGGCTGTCTGGTGCTTCAAATGGAACCTTGAGAGGGACTTCTAAGGTCCTTCCAACGTCCTTATTAATACTACTAAAGGTCACACAAAAGTAAGATGCCTTTGTTCATCCATTGGTCTTGAAACCAGCCTGGCTCTCAAAGTGACTAGTTAACTTGTGGGCTGTTTTACTTGAACTTCCAAGGACAATTTGGAAAACTTATCCTGGACTTTTTTGTAGCTAAGGACCTCAACTATATGGGAAAAGAAGTTGGAGCCCTTTCTTGGACAATTGCTGTAGAATATGTGGCCTGGAACTGGTACTGGTGTCTGTGGAATCCTTCTGGCTGTTGCTGACTTGGGACCTTGTTACTCTGGTTGGCATGGCTTGTGTTGATGTTGTTGTTGCTTGATCATGAGCCTTTGAGGGTGTCAAGACTTGATTGTGTGTTGCTTGGACATGGTTAACTTTTGTTGCTTTTGAAAACTTAGTTGTTTGGACTTGATCTGCCTTGGACTGAACATGGGTGTCTTTGTTGGTTGTTGTCTGAACTGGATTGTCAAATGAGGTTGCTCCCCTAGCTCCTGCTTCATATGGGCTAGTTGAAAAGTTCGGGTTTGTAAAATGACACGGAATTTTCAAAACCATGACACGGAAACCATTTAGCAATTAGTCACTAAAAATACAAAGGATGTATGCTCCTAAACATCTATGTCTCGGTTAGTCAAAATAATATTTATACCCTTCAACCAGCCTTGCCAAGTGAATAAGGTCTCCATAAGCAATGTGCAAAGTGGTATTCGTGATCCAATGGTCAAGTGAGTGGAGGAAGTTGATGTGAGCAATCTGCAACACACTGTGGCATAGTGGGACGTCACACATTACCTATCACAAAGACGAGAGGGCGGCTCGGGAAATGCTAACGGGTTATTTATGCATGCCTCGTTGTACTATGACTATCCTTGTACTAACCATTACTTTCTTTTCAAGTCTGACATTTTAGAAAGGATGATAGAAACATTGTGTAAGCTAGTTCTCTTTCCCCACCGGAGTCCCAAACCATGGACCCCCCCCCCCCCCCCCCCCCCCCCCCCCCCCCCCCCCCCCCCCCCACCCCCCCCCCCCCCGTGATCGCTTTGCGGGGATCCGACAGGGCATATCAACCTGTAGTTTAACAAGAATCAAATTAAGGTTGATATGAGTTGTCATTAAGTTTTGTAGGAACTTGGTACCGTTCAAGTCAACTTTACACCTCTCATCAAAACCAATGTGAAAATCGACTACGAGTGATGAAAGCTTAGAGACTTGTCTCCTAAATCACTAAATTAAATGACTGATCAAATGGATTCGGACATCCGGAAACCATTGACTTTAAGTAAGGGGTGAAGGTACGTGTTAGGAAGCCCGTTAATAGGACACAAAACCCCGCCTGTTTCGATAACGGCCTCTACTAATAAACTAAGTGATTTCAAAGGAATGCGTAGCTACGACGATTATGAAATGAAAACATCGTTGTACAAATAATAATCTAAGCATGTGAATCCGTTCTACGTGGTTTAATGCATTATTTAACTTTGTCGAAGTTGTTTAGCATGTGTGGTTTTTTATTGAAACATAAAATAAAAAACAAGGCTTGGAGGACAGGGAAATCATTGGGGATACTAAGTTATTACAAACCTGGCAGCTCGCCACAAATCCGACTCAATAATAATAAATACATTACAACTCGATCTATATACAAATGGACAAACTATGACCCATAATTGAACATGGATGTGTCACAATTGAACCAATGTAGTAGTAGTATTTAAATCATGAAATTTAATGGGAAAATGTCTATGTAAATTAAAAACTAAAGAGTAAAATCCGATTACAACCAAATCGAAATAGTTAAGTGTTGCAGAAGCGAATAAGTTTGATGATGCAAAATAAAGATAATTGTCTAAACATTTGTATCCAACAAAAACAATAAAGCGCTCTCTCCCGTGTTTTCCCACGTCCTAGTTCCTTGGAGTACCTATCACACGATCTGCTCTCACAATAGTAGTCATAACAGGTCCAAAAGAGGACAAAACAAAAAGGGGTCAAGAATTATCTTGAGTAAGGTAAACAATCCAATAATGAAAGTAAAGAAATTTAATTTATAATTTAAACGCTATAAAAATATACGGTATAATTGAAAAGTTCCAAGGATATATAAGAAAATCCGAATTTAAAAATAACATGGCTTTAAGTTTCTCATAACACTTCCATATCGAAGAAAACATTTCTTTCGTTCAATTTGTAAGTAATGGATAAAGGCGGATAAGACGGGGTTCTCTAAACCATGTACTAAAGTGTCCTAAAAATCTCGAGTGTGCACACCCCTCAATGGGCCAACCTCAAGGAGGAAGACTGGAGGACGGGGTTTGATCAGCTAACCCCCACCAAAAGGTCTGTATAAGAGGTCCCTTAAAATTTGGGAACAACCTACCCCTCTACCAAAATTGTTCAAACCAACATCAAAACCTTTCAAGCAATCGCTTTCATTTTATTGAATTCTAACATTTAATCACAACCTTTCCAAAGGGAAAAACGATTTTGGTTTTAGAAACTTAAATCCTTTCATTTGTCCAAATACAATTTTTCTTTCCAATAAGTTAACCAAATCATAATGCATAAACATTCATTTCAAGACAACACTTTAAGAAATCAACACAACCATTTCATCATTATAAACGTACCAACATTCAAATCGTAATCGATAGTACAAAGATAATGTATGGACAAAGTTCCCTTACCTTATAATTACGTTGATGAGCGGTTATTAAAAGGCTTCTTCTATGATCTCGGGTCTACAATATATAATGAAAATATCAATTACTAACGTCAAAGTTTAAAAGTCAAGAAATCAACCCTAAGGCCTTTGAATCGCAGTTTAATAAAACGTGACAGTTTCCGAATCAAAAAAAATGTTTTGGGTTGGTTCGGGTATTTAAATAGTCGAAATATCAATCTACAAAAGGCCAACATGCTTATATTCATTAAGGTTTATCATAGTCAAATATTAAATATTTATCTTTAGTATAACTTTATTTACTAGTGGTTTTTTTCGAAAAAGGTAGGTTTTCAACTATCGATTTAGTGAGCAATGTTTTATCAGATTTTCGAGATTGTCATTCCGTATTACAAAAATATTATAAAACCAAATACTTAAGATTCTTGGACTAAACCAGCGTCAATTGTTCGTATTTTAATCCTACCATCTTTTAATGTGGTCTAGTGGTCGGATCTTTAACAAGTGGTCAGAATATGAGTCACTAAATATTATTAAGTGGATTACAAAGATTATAAACTCAAATGAGTTGATTCCAGAGCTTAATATGCTCTATATTCATTGATGTTTCTGTGGTAACAGGGTTCGTCCTCATTAATCCTTTAAGTTACTTTTTAAGACTCAAACATTGGGACATGCAGATTTGGTTTGTCCATACTCACGTTTTAGTGTATGGTTTTTAATTTACAAACGACACATGAGAATCTGACAAAATTTTATATACAAGTTATAGACATGCATAGGTACTACATATATGTTTTTCACACTAATATAACAAGTTTAAGTTTGATCATAATCAACCTCCGGTTTTGACACTTTGATGGTTGTTACATGTGATGGTTGTTACATGCATAGGTTCATGCATGCATGAATGGAGACTCTTATAGTTCGTTTTAGAATTTGTTTTACTCAAGATTAAGTGGTCAATGAGAATAAAATCAGAAAAGTGTAGTGTTTTAGCCCTTACAAGGTGAAGAACTTTGTGTTTAGGCAAGATCCTCCTCCTAGCTTTCTCTTCTTCTTCCTCTTCTCTTCTCTCGGTTATTCCTTGTTCTCCCTCTCTCTATACTTGTTTTTTGTTGTTTTTTTTAATGGAAATATGGTGGGATTGAGTTAATGAGTAAATAGGGGAGTGGTTATGGGAAAGATAAAAAGAGGAGTTTTGGGAAGAAGAGGAGTAGGGGGCGGCACACTCATGGGGAAGAGGAGTGTCAATTTTCTCATTGGGCAATTTATCTAGGCATGCTATAGGGTTGTCCAAGTAGTTATTATGGCTGCTACGATTTCGTGCAGGTGGTGTTTAGTGGGGTTTTCGGGCGACGGAAAACGAAGCGCGAGACGGTGGTTTGTATAACTTCGAAATGCAATACGATTTTACCAATTATCGACACAAGAATTATATATGTTCTTTTCTCAATTTATCATGGGTGAATTTATTTAAGGATTGTATTTTATTATTATATATTCTTAATGTTTGACGATAATATTTATTATTAAATTTAGCGACTCAAGGTCGCGGTAATTGTATCGTCACCAAATTTTTTTCCATTTTATCTTTTACTGATTTTTGCTTCTTAAAATACTTTATTATTATTATTATTATATTTCCTTTTTATTTTATTGACGGATTTTACAGCAATTAGTGAACCAACATTCCTAGCTATGCGAAGATAAAATGCAAGTATTACATCCTACCTCCCTTAGAAAACGTTACGTCCTCGTAGCTATATAATTAACTCAAATAGCTCTGGGTATTTAAGTTTCATGGCCTCCTTGGCTTCCAAAGTGCCTTCCTCGTTGTCATGGTTCGACCATAGCACCTTGATTATGCGGGTCTGTCCATTTCGGGTTTTTCGAACTTTACTATCAAGGATTTTAACAGGTCGCTCTTCATAAGATAGCGAGTCATCCAGTTCTAGTACTTCGGGTTCTAAAACGTGCGACAGGTCGCTCAAGTACTTACGGAGTTGGGAAACATGAAAAACGTTGTGGACTCGGTCCAATGAGGGTCGTAACGCCAGACGATAGGCTACCTTTCCAACACTCTCCAATATCTCGTATGGACCTATGTATTTGGGGCTCCACTTTCCTTTCTTACCAAATTGCATCACTCCTCTAATTGGTGACACTCGCAACAAAACTTTATCTCCAACTTCAAACGCCTGTCTTGGGCTGCCTTCATCTTTTGTGGGATCACTTGGACTTGTTGGATCATTTCTTGAATCATCTGCTATCCAAGTACAACACTATCTGTGAGGTCGTTCCAACATACATGGCTCCTACATTTCCTTATGTACAGGGCTTCAAATTGTGCCATCTTGATACTAGCATGGTAACTGTTTTTGTATGAAAATTCAATTAGATCAAGCATGTCCTCCCATGAATTCTTGAATTCTAGAGCGCAAGCTCTAAGCATGTCTTCTAGAGTCTGGATCGTCCTCTCAGTTTGGCCATCAGTTGCGGGGTGAAATGCGGTACTCATCTTTATCTTTGTCCCTAGAGACTGTTGTAGTTCTTGCCATAATCGGGAAATGAATCTCGAATCTCTATCTGAAATGATATTACTTGGAACTCCGTGTAACTTTAGCACGTGTCTCCCGTAAGCCATGGCGAGTTCTTTCTTGTTCCAGGTATCCTAAATTGGTATGAAGTGTGAAGATTTCGTCAATCGATCCACAATTACCCAAATCATGTTGTTTCCTTTCTTGGTCCTTGGCAAGGCGGTGATGAAATCCATTGAGATCGAGTCCCACTTCCATTTGGGATGTCCAAAGGTTGTAGTAGTCCTTGGGGTCTTCTATGTTCGATTTTCACCTTTTGGCAAGTCAAACATCGTGATACGAATTCTGCTACTTCTCTCTTCATATTCGGCCACCAGAAAGTATTTTTAAGATCTTTGTATAGTTTGTCTTCTCCAGGATGCACTGAATAGGGTGTACTGTGTGCCTCCTCCATGATTTTCTTCTTTAGCTCAGAGTCTTGGGGTACACACTATCTTGCTTTGTAGAGAATGCTCCCGTCCTTCTCGATGCTGAAACCTTTACCATTCGGGGTCCCAATCTTTACTTTCTTTGCTTCAATCACTTCATCTCCAGCTTGTTTCACATGGATCTCATCGTATGCGTCGGGTGATAGAGTGAAGTCGTTCATGTCGTAACCTTTAGAAATGACGTTGATGACCATGTTCTGGATCTCCTCTCTTAGCTTCATTCGTGAAATAGCTCCACATAGCAACTGCACACATTTTCGGCTGAGAGCATCAGCCACTATATTTGCTTTTCCTTCGTGGTATTGGATCTCCATGTCGTAATCCTTGATCAACTCCAGCCACCTTCTTTGTCTCATGTTTAGCTCCTTTTGGATGAAGATATACTTTAGGCTCTTGTGATCGGAGACGATCTTGAAAGTGACTCCATAAAGATAATGACGCCATATCTTGAGGGCAAAGACAACGGCAGCTAACTCCAAGTCATGAGTCAGGTAATTAACCTCATGTGGCTTTAGTTGTCGGGATGCATAAGCAATGACTCGGCGATCCTGCATTAGCACACATCCTAGACCGTTCTTCGATGCGTCGGTATAAACCTTGAAATTTTAATTTCCACTTGGTAGTGCTAGAACTAAGGCGGTAGTTAGTCGCTCCTTGAGAGTCTGGAATGATTTCTCGCAGTTGTCATCCCATTGTTACTTGTTTGCCTTCTTCATCAACGAAGTCATTGGTTGGGCGATCTTGGAGAAATATTTTACAAAACGCCTGTAGTATCTTGCTAGGTCCAAGAAGCTACGGATCTCGGTGACATTCTTCGGGAGTCGGCCAATTGGATACGACTTCCACTTTGCTTGGATACTCTGAAACTCTTTATCCTGAGATAACGTGTCCCAAAAAAGATACTTTTTCTAGCCAAAACTCGCATTTCGACATTTTAGCATACAACTGGTTGTCCCTCAAGGTTGGAAGAACTAGTCTCAAGTCCTCCTCGTGGTCCTCCGTATTCTTCGAGTATACTAAGATATCATCGATGAAGACTACTACAAACTTATCCAGGAATGGTCGGAATACTCGATTCATCAAGTCCATGAACACGGCATGTGCATTTGTAAGACCAAACGGCATTACGGTGAACTCATAGTGACCATATCTAGTTCGAAAGGCGGTTTTTGGTACGTCTCCTCTAGCTATCCTCAATTGATCGTATCCGGATCTGAGGTCTATTTTTGAGAATATTCCTGCTCCACGCAACTGGTCGAATAGGTCATCAACTCGGGGTAAGGGATATCAGTTTTTCACCGTCACATTATTCAGTTCGCGGTAATCAATACACAACCTCAAACTTCCATCCTTCTTCTTCACAAACAAAATCGGTGCTCCCCATGGTGACACACTTGGGCGAATGTAACCCTTGTCAAGAAGCTATTCTAATTGGATCTTTAATTCGGCTAGCTCCTTTGGTGCCATCCTATAGGGTGGCTTGTAGATTGGGCCAGAGCCTGGAACAAGTTGATTTGGAATTCTACTTCTCTTTGCGGGGGCATGCCGGGAATCTCTTCAGGAAAGACGCCCTCGAACTCCCGTACTACCTCTACATCTTTGACTCTCGGACTCTGGATAGATACATCATAACGTGACACAATATGATAGGGACTCCTTTCCTCAGGTATGATTTTAAGGTAAGAACAGAAATCAATTTTACTTTGGGTTTAACTACCACTCCTTTGTAAGAAAATCAGACTCCTTTGGGTCCTCTCAAAGAAAATTTTTGTTGCCAACAATCAATCTTAGCTTTATGCTTATTCAACCAATCCATCCCTAATATCACAAAAACTTTCCTATGGGAAACTCGACTAGGTCCACAAGAAAATCGATCTCCACAATTGTTATGGACACATTCCTAAAGATTTTTTAGCATTTCTGTGACAACCCTCGCGAATGCGAAAAAAAAACATACAAGCATGTGAATTATAAAGCGGAAATATGAAGTTTTTAAAAACTTTTATACATGCAAGAAAGAAATACGAGGAATGTCAGTAATTACAAACCAAATATAAAATACTACAAGAGACGTAGTCTCTCAAAATGTTAACCAACAACAAAGCCATTAGCCACTAGC
>JAIUZE010012023.1:0-48431 GCA_022085475.1 Heliosperma pusillum | reverse complement strand
AACTACAAGTTTAATTGAAAACAAAAATTAACTAACAACAAACAAATTCTAACAAATTAAACTACAACAATATAACTAGATCTACAAAACAAAACAAAAAAATTAAGAAGAAAAACATACCTTTTGGGGACGGCAGGGGCGGCAGGCACGGTGGTGGGGGACGGTGGGTGGCGGGTCGGCGGCCTACTGGTGGCAGTGGTGGCGGTGGGGGCGGTGGGGGTGTGGGAGAGGGTAAGGTGAGTGTGTTTGGGGTTTTGAATTTGAGAGAGTTTTGTTTTAGAGAGAGAAAGCAAAAGGGCAATTATCGTCTTTTTTATGAAAAACGTCGTCGATGTTTTCTAAAACGTCGTCGATGTTTTACAATCCGGAAATAAAATGGACTCCATTTTACATATGAAAACCGATTTTATGGGTGGTGGTGTAGGCTTTAGGCTTTACGTAGTGTTCTAATCAAGAATTGAACAAAATGATTACTACCCTAAACATATACCCTAGCTATTACCTTGTGAAGACAAAAAGGAAACAACACCCACCCTATTTCCTATGTGGTGGCCGGTTATGTTGAGCATAATAAGAGGGCAAGTTTTCCTCTTATTCAACTTACAAGATTTCATAATTCACATGCAAGCTTATCTCTCAAAATTCTCTCTAATCTCTTTACGAAAAACTTGAGAAGTTTAACTAGAGTTCGTGTATATCTAATAAGATTACTAAGTGTTGTAATATAAACTATTAGATACATATTAAGGGCTTTTACTATATTATTTAGTGTAGTAATATTGTAGAGATTTGGATTGTCTTGGGTGCTACTAATTGGAGAGTTCTTATACTAAGAACTAGGAGTTCATCCCTCTCTATTTTAAGCTCAAGAACAAGATTAGGAAGGTGTCCTAATCTTGTGCCCAAAATCGTTTAAATTCAATGTAAGGAACAATTTCTTCTTCCTTCTTTGTATTTTCTTATGCATGCAGAAGATTCATTAGATTAATGAGTAAACTAATTACAATATGTTATTAGAAATGCCTAATAATGGGTTTAAGAAACAAACAGAAAGTGCCAAAGACACCCCAAACATGAACAAATCAACCTTAAATGTTCCAACAAGTGCAAAATTAGCTCATTTGTTTTTGTTTTTGTGCAATTAAGCTTAAGGGTGTTATTTTCTAGTGAATTGCTCTTCGAAGAAAAATGACAAAACACCATAACTTACCATTAACCTTCTTCTTTATTTAACATCACCTTCATTGATCACCATCTAAATACATTTTAGTCCCGACAATCCACCATAAATAACATAATCAGAATCAACTCCATTTCTTCTTTTCCTCCTAATGTTCACCATTAGCTTTCGTCTTTCCTTTTACCGCCATTGCCCACCCCATCATCAATATAACCAAGCTATCTCACATCTATACAAAATACATGATTTACGTGGTAGTGTGGTACACATTAAAACTACAAAACCTTTAAAAGAGGGCAAATATTGTACTTGATGATAGATGAAGTAAATCGAAGGTTCGTGTCAGTGTGGTTTCAAAGTGGCACTTTCACCTTTTTCTCGCATTAACAAATCTCTTAAATGCTTCTATTTTTATAGGATATATTTGCATTTTATTATTTTTGTTTGTCGTCTCTTATCTCACTTTTAACCTAGTTGGCTTTATTTCTTCAGTGTCTTATAATTCTTTCCCAGCAAGCTAATGATCGGAAAATAGTCACTTGGCTTCATTGTAAACTAATTAAAACTTATAGGGTTAATATGCACTTCTTAAAACTTTTGAGGTTGATTTGCACATAGTTGCAAACGTTTGGGGTGTCTTTGCCATTGATAAACAATGATTTTGTTGTCAATTCACACATCAAAAATAAACCCAATATATTACTAGTATATATGGGTCGAATCCACGAGGATGGAGGGGTCAACTACAAGCTTGAATGCGTCCTATTCTAGCCTAACAAGAATTGAATGAGAGGACTAACTACGAACTACTAAACGCAACAAATTGCTAAAAATAATAAGGTTGTAAACCAATTATGAAGAACTAAGGTAAAGGGTTCACCTTAGGGGGATCAATGAGTTAGTTAACTAATTAGCAAGCGGTAGTAAGTTTGAGTAGAATACAAAGCTATCGCATTTGTCTCAAATTACTCATATAAACACTAGTTTAATCCTCTCTACCGCCATCACTTAAGAGATAATCAAATGATATTCGATAAAGTGCGTAACTTTCGTTTAGGCAATTCATCGAACACCTAGTGTGCATATGGGTAATACTCTAATTATCACCACGAGTCCACTAATTATTCAACTAATTCTCCCACATAATCGACTACAAAACGAACTCGGGAAACTGACGGACAAAATCCGTCAGTAACACCGGAAATCCGTCAGTAATTTCCATTACTGACGGAATTTCTGTCAGGAAGGCGCGTTACTTCAATTGGTAACGAAAAAACGACTTCTGACGGAATTTCCGTCAGTAATTGTGCTCCTGACGGAAGTTTCGTCAATCAATTCGATTGGAAAGTCAAGATTGACTTGACATTACTGACGGAAATTCCGTCAGTAAAGTCAAGATTGACTTGACTTACTGACGGAATTTCCGTCAGTAAAGTCAAGATTGACTTGACTTATGACGGAAATTCCGTCAGTAAGTCAAGTCAATCTTGACTTTACTGACGGTTTTTCCGTCAGTAAGTCAAGTCAATCTTGACTTTACTGACGGAAATTCCGTCAGTACTTAAGGTATTAGTGGCTGGATACAGCAGCCTGCTGTCCAGCCACAATGCGTTTTTTGCATTGTTTTAAACGGTGAAAATTTCAACAAAACCTGCAATACAGAAAATACATACGTTCACCGCAAAGCGGTAATTCATACTCACATCGGCCGCGTGGTCGGGAATCAACAAAAGGCAATAAAACTAAAGGGGAAGACCGATGGAAATTGGAAAAAGAATTCATTACATAAAATGTTAAACAAATTCATACAACTTTGTTTTTACAAGCTTACAAATTCAACGGTTCCTAACTTAGGTAGATTAAACATTACTAACCTAAGGGGGTAACGGGAGCTCCTCCAAAACCGTGCCCGTCGTCCGCGTTGTCATCTCTTGGACGTGGAGGAGGGAAGTTGCTGCATAACTCCGGGGGAAGAAATTTCATCATAGCCGCTTGCATAGCAGCCATTGCCGCGGCTTGGTGATCCATTTGTTGTTGATTTGCCCGTACTTGTGCTTCTAGGGCAAGTCGGGCGGCTCGCTCATGTTCTCGTTCATTCGCAAGTGAATTCAATTGCTCTTTCATTTAAGTATTCTCACTTGCGAATCGGGTGTAATCTGTAGGATTGTAGGAGAATGATGCGCGTGCACTTTTGTTGCATGGTGGATCATACCACACTTGTTTTCCCTTGTCTCCCATCCCGAAGAGCCTCGACTTCTTATCGAATCCGTCCACCGCTTTGTAGAATGCATGGAATTCGTCCGGAGTCTCGCCAGTTGGCGTTTGCTGACTCATCTCCTCGGTGTAAGCATCCTGAACCCACAAAAAAAAAATTATATAATTAAAAACATTAAGTAATCAAAACAAAATGAAGCTAATAATATAAAGAGTATTAAAATTGGATATAAAAAAAAATCCTTAGTAATTATTAGACAAACTTACGTTTGTCTTAGCAGCTCTAGGGTTAACCCACTCGCCCTTCTTGTTCTTTTTTGTTTTCTCAAACAACTTGTACGGCGTAGGATCAACCTGAAAGTATTATAAAAACATTAAGTGATTTATCGGCAATATTAATCCTTCATAATTAATATGCAAATTGTATGTGAAGTAAAAAATAAAGGACTTACCAATTCTTTAAACGCATCGGAACAACTCTTCCGACCTAGAGTATGGGTGCCCACCGCTTTATCGCCACCTGACCGTCTATTAGCCTTGTTTATGTTAGATTTCTTGGCGAATTCGGGATTGTTTTCGGGCCTATTTCTAATGTTTTCCCACCAACTTTCGGGCACCTATTCCGGCCTATTTTTGTTATACTTGCAGCCATTAACAAGTGAGGTAATCCGCCTCGTGACCTGTTTCTGCCAGTCGGGCTTCGGGTCGTAGTTCGGATCGACCGAATTCACATGATTCTATTTCATCATAAACAACTTGTTAGTAATTATTGCTGAAATTGTATAACTACACTTTTTGAATGAAAACAATTATTTTTTAGTAATAGATACAACCGTAATAAAATATACCTGAAAGTAATCCCACATCCGCCTACGCTAGTAGTGGCTCGCTTCACTCCATTTGGTGAAGTATTCTCGGCCTATGGTACGAATAAAAGACCAAGTAACGTATTGTTTGATCGGCTTGTTGTCCCACCTGAAAAAAATACATATTAGAACGAACGCGATAATAAAAGATAATAGAAGTTAGCGTAAAAGTGATAATAAAATAAAGTTTGCGATAATTAAAGTATTCTATATATTAATTAGACACTTACCACTGGTCTATGTCAGGATTGCGAGACAGAATAATCCGGTTACTCTCCTGCTGTGTCGTCGGGATCACCACCTGCTCCTGCTCCTGCTCCTGCTCATGAAAGGCAGCATCCTCCTCGTTCCGCTCATCGTCATCAGCACGACGAGATCGACTACTGCCACCTATGATTCGTCTGATAAACGACCCACCTGCCATAAGTAAAAGCTATATACAATGGAAATTGTTAGGTAGTTCAATATATAAAAACGTGAGCAAACTTTTTGAATTACAATGCAAAGTTTCAAATTTGATTATAATTGTATTTTGACAAATAGATTACAATTAACTAGTGACCCTCACTATCACTATCACTACAAATCAACAAACTTTCATCATCTGAAAAAAGTATTCCGACTTCTTCCTCATCTTCCTCATTTTGTAGTAGTTGAATTTCTTCATCTTCATCATCTTTTTCTTTTTCTTCACTGATGTCCTTGTCATACTCCCCTTCACCCCTTTCAACAACCACTTCATATTCATCCTCACTTTGTGTCTCTTCCACCAAAATTGGTGAAATTGACTGACTATTGACAACCACATCTTCTTGGAAGACAATTTCGTCAACAGGAGCATCAACATGCGATCGTGCCTTGATTTTAAAAACCGCGGACCATTGATTATCTTTCTTAGTGGTTGGATAAGGAGCATAACACACTTGATCCACTTGAAAAGCTGCCACGAATGGGTTATGTCCACGAAGTTTCTTTTTTAAGTTTACATCGACAAGTCCGTATACCTTATGGATACTAACTCCTTGTGGGGAATTATCAAACCAATCACATTTAAACAATATGGCTTTATAAATTCTGTGCTCGTTATAATAAGAAAGCTCAACTACTTCATTAAGGGTTCCGTAGTAGTCCAACCCTTCAGTAGAACTCACACAAACCCCATTGCTTATAGTAGCTTCCGGAACATCAACTCCCTCTTTAAAAGCACGAAATTTATAGTCATTGATAGAATATCTTCTCCATGTCCTCACCCAGTTACTTGGACCCCCTACTAGAGCTATTAGTAAATGATCCTTCAATCTATAAGCCTATATATCAATAAAACAATATATCAAGGATATTAAGATGTTATATTCTCAATATAAATTATTAGTTAATAAGAAATTGAAATGTGATCTTACTTCATTTCCCAACCATTTCGAAAAACTTTTGTCATGTTTGCTCCAAACATCATCATAAGACGTGACATCAGGATATGTGAGTTTGATGTACGTCTCGAATTCCCTAATAATAAGACGTGACATCAAGACATGTTTTAATTAGTAATGTACGTTTTAACTATAATGAATTAATTTTATTACGAAAAGTTATTTGTGTAATAATGAATCAACAACTTACTTTTCATAAGTCTCTAAAAATTGCCCACAGTTTCTTAGCACATAAAAATGAGCTTCTTCAAACTCTTTTTCATTTAAGTACCTCGTTATACATTTCCCGGTAGTATTTCCCAAGTCATCATTGAACAACTCGGGTATATTTGAATCTAGTTGGTTATCGGAATTCACACCAACCTCCAAGTCCTTCGCTTTTGTGTCAATGTGATCTTCAAAATATAGGGAACAAAAATTAGAAATTTCCTCTAACAAAAAAGCGTTGCATATGGAACCCTCGACCCGAGCTTTGTTGCCAACCTTCTTTTTCAAATGATTAAGGAACCTCTCAAATGGATACATCCATCGATATTGGACAGGTCCTCCAACTTTCGCTTCATAAGGTAAGTGAATAGGTAAATGCTCCATGGAATTGAAGAAAGAAGGAGGAAATATCATTTCTAACTTGCATAATATCTCCGCAATTCTTGACTCTAGATGTTCCATGGAATCAACTTTAATCGTAGAAGTACACAAGTCTCTAAAAAATTGGCTTATCTCAGTTATAGCATTCCAAGAATTCGTCGGGAGTAAATGTTTCAATGCAACAGGAAGTAACCGTTCCATAAAGACATGACAATCATGACTTTTCATGGAATGTAACACCAAATTTCTATGGTCAACACACCGACTCAAATCTGAAGCATAACCATCCGGGAATTTCAAACTAGCAACCCATTCGCATAGAGCCTTCTTCTCCGCTGTCTCTAAAACAAACCTAGATGATATGGGTCGTTTCAAGCAATACTCAAGAAAGTCAGCTTTACCCTTAGGGCCAAATGAAGTTTTCTTTGTTACATTCATCACCGTGTTGATAAGCTGTTCAAAAAAGTTTTTCTCAATGTGCATAACATCTAAGTTGTGTCGAATCAACAATGTCTTCCAATAAGGGAGTTCCCAGAATATGCTTTGTTTCCACCAACCTTCAGTTTTGTCGTCTTTCAATCTTTTCATTTCTTCAGCAGAAGACTCGACAACTTTTGGTAAACCTTTTACCGAATCCCAGACTTCAGCACCGGTTAATTTGATTGCAACTGTGGTATCCTCAGTTTTCCTATTCTTTAGAAAATGCTTACAATTGTTGCGGAAAGGATGATCATGTTTCAAGAAAGTACGATGACAATCGAACCAACAAACCTTTCGACTATGTTTCAGAAAAAAGGATTTAGGATCTGTTTGAAGACAATAAGGACAAGCACGGTATCCGGCTGTGGACCAACCGGAAAGCATGCCATATGCAGGAAAATCATTGATCGTCCATAGTAATGCCACTTTTAATTGAAAGTTACGTTTCTTAGAGACATCATAGGTATCCACACCGGTTTCCCAAAGTTCTTTCAACTCTTTGATTAACGGTTGGAGGTAGACATCCAATTTTGCTTTAGGGTTATTAGGACCTGGAACGATCATAGATAAGAACATAAATTGCCTCTTCATGCATAACCAAGGGGGTAAGTTGTACGGGGTTACAATCACGGGCCAACACGAGTAAGACTTCCCGAATTGGCCATAAGGTGAAAATCCATCTGTACACAAACCTAGGCGAACATTGCGAGGCTCACTTGCAAATTCTGGATGCTCTCTATCGAAATGTTTTCACGCTTCTCCATCACTTGGGTGTGCCATTGTCCCTCTTTCTCTTACTCGAGAGTTTTTATGGTGCCAACTCATCTCACCTGCTATGTGTTTGGTTGCAAATAGTCGTTGTAACCTTGGCGCAAGCGGGAAATAAGTCAGTGGTTTACAAGGTATTCGCTTCCGGCCACTTAAATTCTTTTTACCTTTATACCGAGAGGCATGACATTTGGTACATTCCTCAAGATCGGCATTTTCTTCCCAAAAAAGCATGCAACCGGTAGGACATGCATCGATTTTCACATGGGGTAGTTGGAGTCCCTTAAGCAAATTCTTAATCTCTTGAAAATTGCGCGCCATTTGATTATTTTTTGGAATAATGTCACTAATTAACGACATAAAACCATTGGCGCATCTAAGAGATAAGTTGTTCTCACATTTGAGTGCTACCAACCTAGCAGCCGCTTGCAACAAACTCATACTACTTTCCTCATACACTGGTTGTTCGGCTTTATTTAACATTCTATAAAAGGCTGAAACTTGGGGATGTGGGGGATAACGAACTTCTTCATCGCTAAGGTCGTCGGGATTAAGTCGAGCCTCCATTATTTGCTCAACATTATCACGTAATGCATCTTCAACCAACTCCCGGTAAGGATTCTCACTAACTACGATACTACTTGAACTCTCTTCGGTAGCCAGTTTCTCACCGTGATACTTCCATACATAATAATTATCAGTAAAACCATTCGACCATAGATGATTTTGAACCTCCCTTTTCGATTTAAAAGCTAAGTTATCGCATTTCTTACATGGACACCTCATTTCACCGCCTAAATCCTTAAACTCACTAGATTGTTCCGCGAATTCAATAAACTCTTTCACCCCATTTGCAAATATCAGCTTGGGTTTCTTTTTTTCGTCTAATCTTTCATACATCCACCGTCGTTCTAATCTTTTCATGTTATTATGTATCTACATTTAAATATATATATGTTATATAAATAAATTATCAGAAATTAACAACAATGATAATCAATAATCACACATAGTAAATTAAACATTTATTCTCATCAACAAGTAAAATTAATTTTCTTCAATTGGGTCCTTATCACTCCAACCTAAACCCATCAATCTACGTTTCAAGTCACTAGCAAACACCACTTGTAATTTATTAATGAGGAAAAAATTCGGCAGCAATTCCCCTTTGTTTTCTAAATACACAATGTTGAATAAATATTTACTCAACATATGCATTCAGAAAACATTAAAGGAATTGTTACCGAACTCTTTCCTCATTAATAAATTACAAGTTATGTGTTTACTACCTAAGTGACTTGAAACGTAGAAAGACAGTCCCAAAACGGGGACTATTCAAAAATTACTCCTAACGAGTAATTCTTGAACGGGTACTAAGTCAATATCAACACATGTAATAATTTGGACATACAAAACACATGTAATAACTAGCTACTAACAACAACAAAAAATTTATTATCAAATGATTAAGACGCAGGGCGAAATTATATTAACAACAACCAAAATTTCATTATCAAAAACAATAATGGCTACTATCCTACGTCAATTAAAGACAAACAAATAATTAAGACGGAAGGCGAAATTAAATTAACAACAAAAATTTCATTAACAAAAAAAATAATGGCTACTACCCTACGTCAATTAAAGACAAACAAATGATAAAGACGGAGGGCGAAATTAAAATAAAGGTAAATATATTATCTAAAGATCAAAATAAACAAACACTTTCCGACAAGATGCGGCGGCGACAAGTAGCTAGTGGTGGTCGACGGTCGGAGGTAACTAGTGGTGGTCGTCGGATCTACAACAAACAAATAATAAGCAACATATAAATTAACAAAAGGAGAAAAGAGAGAGAATGAAATAGTTAATTAAAGTTACCAAGGATGTGGTGGTCGGAAATTAAAGTGGTAGCCGGAGGAAGGTAGATGGTGGTCGGAAATGGGGATTTAATTGATTTGGGGGTTAGGTTTTGGGGAAAATGAAGAATGAAGAATGACGGACTGATTCGTGCGATTTCAACATAAACAGATGATTTCTGACGGAAATTCCGTCAGGAATCTGTCAGGTTCCCGAGATTTCGAAGACATTTCTGACGGAATTTCCGTCAGAACCTATGTTTGACTGCATTATTAGTGTATACTGACGGAAATTCCGTTAGTATAATGGAAAATTACTGACGGATTTTCCGTCAGTATCAGTTTTTACTGACGGAAATTCCGTCAGTACCCGTAAGTGAATTTTGCCGCCTTTGACATAGTCAACGCGCCATTTTTCACTGACGGTTACTGACGGATAATCCGTCAGTTTTAGTTTTCCGTCAGTCATAAAAAATGACTGACGGAATTTTTTTTCCGTCAGAAAAACCGTCAGTTGCCCGAGATGAACATCATATTTAGAAAGGAAGAATTCTAACAATCAAATGACAAATAATTAACTAGAAATGAAATAAATTGCATAAACAACTAAAAGGTGAAGAATTTATACCAACAATACTTGTATTAATGAATAGGGAGAATGTCTTCACCAAAAATCTTCAATACAAACCCAAAACTAGGATAGTTTTCCTTAGAGAGACTAGATCTAGTAACTTGAATTGAGAAGCTAAACTTAATTAAGGAACGATTAAGAGAGTAATTAGTGAGTATTAAAGATTACAAATATTCTAGGGTTTTGTGCTAAGAGTTGATAAAAAAGATAGATACAAAAATTTGGAAGAGGGTATATATAGGTGTCTCCAAATTTAAGAAAGAAAATAGAAGAGCAAAGTGGAATTGCGGGCTTGTGTTCCTGGCCGGGTGCCGGGTGCCGGGCCGCCGGCCCTATGGCCGGCCTGGAACACATCAGACTCTTCCATCTCTTCCTCTCCAAAAATATTCTAAGTATAAGAAAGGGGGTCCAAGCCGAGTGCCCGGCCGCCGGCCCTCTGGCCGGCCTGGAACACATCAGTATCTTCAAGTTTCTCATTTCTATTCTGATGATGCGCAGGCCGGTTGGTAGGCCGGTCGCCGGGTACCCGGCCGGCGCTACCTGGCCTCTTCTTCCTTCTATTGGGGGAGTTGTTGTCTGAGCCGGGTGGCCGGCCTGCGCCACCTGAGAGCTCTCTCTTCATTTCTTCGTGTCATTTCCAAATCCCGACTCAAGCAAGGTCTTTATGCTCTGATTTCTTCATTTCCGCCTTAATTCCTGCAAAATGAGATCGACATTCATAGCACGGGAAATCGGGAAGCAAAATGCAATTAAAGACACGCATATCCGTGTAAACGGACCAAAATGGGGACGAAAATGAGAGGAAAAATGTAACTAATTAAATGCTTATCCGCCATTTACACTTTTGTTTTATTTTAACTAGTTGACTCACTTAATTTTGGTACCTGTAAATAAGATCCTACCTCAAGTTGTACAATAGTATCGTACAACCAGCCTAGACTAAGGGTATGATTATTGGACAAACTCACCGAAATCTTAATAATCTGCTACATCAGTTTTTTACTAACTTTTATTATTATTTTATTGTTCCGACTCAGCACATACTTTATACATTATCCCTCGGACTCATTTAAGACTCTACTTTTCACTTCACTGTCGTTGTGAGATCTCTTAAAGAAAAAGGGAAAAATAATAAATTTACAAATTATTTATTGGGTGTCATATATAAACAGGTGGGGTCAATACTCATGTAAAGTCTTGAATTTCCAAAACTCAACTTAAGACTTTGCCAAGACTTAAGTAAAATTTTGGGAATTTTGAATGAGTCTTGTCTCATGACTCATATGAGTCCTGTCTCAAGACTCACCAATAATCCTAACCTAACCATCTTAAGTATAACATAGATAATATTATACGGATAGTACCGGTGAATAAGATAATACCGTTTTAAATGTGAATTTGTGGGTCTATCTGAAGATGGATATATCTGTCTTTTAAAATGGGTCAAATGCTACTCCACCCGACTAGATAGGACAAACAATGTACTAGTATCTAAAAACTTTTTTTTATCTTACTCATTCTATTTGACCCGTATTCAACGTGTGTCTTGTGACGAATAGTATCCCGTATTTAATGAGTATATGGGAATTTGATGTCATTACTTACACAATTTTAAGTCCTCGTCGTGGGCTAACCGTCTCAACTCTCAACTTAACTCACATGGACGAAGAACCAAAACTCCCCCCATCTCCACCACCACCATCGTCCCTCTTCCCCATTTCCACCACCACAACAACCACAACAACTCCACCGCCTCTGTTCCCAATCTCCGCCACCGCAATCTCATCCACCACACCTCAATGGCTCCACAACACCAGTTTCACCACCGACCTCTCCACCATCTCCTCCGCCCCTTCCGCCAACGACATCGATTCCGAACCCGAACCGATACCGAAGCCGAAGCAAAAGCAGTCTTACGAGCTTCTCGAATCTTCCGATGAAGAGAGAAGTGATAAACGAAGGAAGCGTAAGATGAAGAAGAAGAAAAGAAAAAGAGATAATGATGATGTTTCGCGTTTTTCGTATGGTTCGAGAAAATCTGGTGTTCGTGCTTGGGATGATTCGCAGATTAAACCTTCTACTAAGGATTATTATTTTGATTCTAAAGGAGATCCTGATAATTTAGCTTTTGGTTGCTTGTATAGGTATGAATTTAATCACTTTTATGCGTAATTTTGATGATTTTACGCCGTTTTGTGAAAATTTGAGTTGATGATTTTATACTGTTTTGATTATTGCTTGTATGAACAATTCGAATGATTAATTTTAGCGTTCGAGCAGAATTAGAGTGGAAATGATTTTATAGCTATGTATTTTCGCAGTTTTTATGCATAATTATGGCGATTTTAAGCTGTTTTTTTTTATTTGAGTTAATGACTTGTTACTGTTTTGATTTATTGATTGTATGGACAATTCGAATGATTAATTTTAGCGTTCGAGTAGAATTAGAGTGAAATGATTTTATAGCTATGTATTTTTACAGTTTTCATGCATAATTATGGTGATTTTGCGCTGTTTTTGCTAATTTGAGTTATTGACTTGTTACTGTTTTAATTTATTTCTTGTATGAACAATTTGAATGATTAATTTTAGCGTTCGAGTAGAATTAGAGTGAAAAGATTTTATAGCTATGTATTTTTTTACAGTTTTCATGCATAATTATGGTGATTTTGCGCTGTTTTTGCTAATTTGAGTTATTGACTTGTTACTGTTTTAATTTATTTCTTGTATGAACAATTTGAATGATTAATTTTAGCGTTTGAGTAGAATTAGAGTGGAATGATTTTATAGCTATGTTTTTCGCAGTTTTCATGCATAGTTTTGGCGATTTTTTGCCTATTTTTTTTTGCTAATTTGAGCTATTGACTTGTTACTGTTTTGATTTATTTCTTGTATGAACAATTCGAATGATTAATTTTATTGTTTGAGCACTGATTTATGGTGAAATGACTTTAGTAAAACTGGAAATGTATAGGTATGTATTTTCGCAGTTTTTGTAGATAATTATGACGATTATATGTCGTTTTATACTAGTTTGATTGGATGATTTGATGCTGCTGATGATTAATTGCTTATATGAACACTTCAATTAACTAATGTTAGTTTTTGGTTGAGCATATAGGTATATGTTTTCTCTGTTTTATGCATAGCTGGATGATTTTACGCTGTTTTGTGCTAGTTTAAGCTGGTGATTTGATACTGATTTATTGCTTATATATTTGAAGTTTGAACAGTTCAATTTGCTAATTATGATTCTAGGTAACATGAAAATGTTTGTGAATTGAATTTAGTGGGATGACTGTTTGAGTAATGGATGAATGCCTTTGGCTTTATCGATTCGCTGACTGTAGTTATGACACACGAGTAGCAATTGAATTCCGTATGTTTGATTAAAATACACCTCACATATATCAAACAAACAAACGTATGGAATTCATTTGAATAGAGGGGAAATATTTTGTCTTGGAGGAGGGAAACGGAGGGATCCATTATCCCTTCCCTCCAAATCCCTCCACCCCCATTTTGCTATCCAAACAATGGAAATTGCCTCCCTCCAAACCCTCTACCCCCTTTCCTTCCCAATCCTTCTATCCAAACAAGGCCTTAGAGTGACAACTTCATGAAGTATATTTGTCAAATTAGGTTATTTGAAATTAGGTGCATAGATTAATATTGAATCAAGGAGGGTATTCAAAATTTAGGCTGCTGTGTTACTTTTTGTACACGTGATATATTATGAGTTTTGTGATTTATATGCATTTTCACTCATTTAGGATGGATATTGTGCGGTATAAGCATGATGAAGCGACAAGACTAACAAGTGATCTTCAAGTTTATTCTCGATTGAGTCATCAAAGTTTGCTTGTGAGAGGCGAGCTTGATATAGATAGATTGGACGCCCAAACGAAATCAGGTGGGCGCTATTGGTCTGCCAAATATTCAGCACTAGAGCGGGACAAAAATTTTAAGCACATTCGGGTTGTGGCACCAAAGAAGTACGTGGAAATTATGCTTGATGATTTCATTCCATTTTTTGACGAAGATGGAAATGGGTCCACCACTTCAGGACACCTTGTGACTGAGGAGTCGTGGGAAGACGAGGTACTGCGAAAAACTAGGGATTTCAACAAAATGACTAGGGAACATCCCCATAACATTAAAGTATGGCTAGATTTCGCTGAATTTCAAGACAAAGTAGCAAGTAGGCAACCGCAAAAGGGTGCACGCTTGCAAACACTTGAGAAAAAGATTAGCATATTGGAGAAGGCAGTTGAACTCAACCCAGAAGATGAAGATTTGGTAATCTACCTTCTGAAAGCTTATGGGACCAAGGATAGTGCAGATATTCTAATAGGTAAATGGGAAAAGGTCCTTATGCAACACTATGGAAGTCACAAGTTGTGGAGGGAGTTTTTACACGTGGTTCAGGGAGACTTCTCCACCTTCAAAGTCTCCGAGCTCCGGAAAATGTTTGCTCATGCAATCCAAGCTCTCACTGCTGCATCTAGCAAGAAGCATAGGCAGGTTCTTACTCTCAGCTTATGTAGATGCTCAATCAGTCAATTGTGTTGGACTGTTGGTTTACCTGTTTTTTTTTGTTTTGTTCACATTTGCAAATTTCTGTCTTGTTTATTTTATGTGGAGCCGAGAGGTGTATTGTGTTAGGATTCTGGTTCTAACGTAATTGGTATACAGAATGGGTTAGCAATGACGTACTTAAGAGTGTGTTAGGACTTAGGATACAAAAAAACGAGGGGAAGGGAGGAAGGGGCTCGGAGGGGAGGGAGATTGGAAAAAATGAGTGCTACTTCCAATTCTCTTCATTGTCTGAGAGATTTTAATTTTCATGTAGGAGGGAAATTAAGGGATCCATTTCCCTTCCCACTCCATTTTGCTAACTGAACAAAGGAAATTGCCTCCCTTCTCTTCCCTAGCATTAACATTTACATACACAGTCTTGAGCACATACCTTTTGCTCTCTGGATGTCTGAATTAGTATGCTCACAATCAATCCTCATGCATACTATTTTTCCTGTGGATGTTCAGAAATTTTTTAACAGTAGAGGCTGTAGTGTGACTTTATTAAGATGAATGTTCAATAGATGAATGTTCAATAGATGAATGGTTGAAAAACAGCATATATTTGATTTCTCAATCTACTTTCTTTGCTAATTTGCTTATTGCATGCATAGTTATTCAACATATGCAAAGAGTTTGCTCACACTTTCTCATACTGCTGCCTATTACGTGTTGCTTCTGGCTCTGTTCTTCAACTCCTTTAACGCTCTTCAATTCGTTTATCATGTAGTAGAAGATAGTTGCTCTGTTTCGAGCCATGATTCACCGAGGAACAACCAATCTGACACTTCTTACCCTTACCATCTTACCCTTAGAGCAAGAGGTTCTTTGGAGCGTAATTAAGATTCCACGTAGTTTCTTTTTAAATCATCCTTGCCAATTGTATAAAAGGCCCTAAGAAAGAAAGGTAGTGGAGTTGGGGAATATAGACAAATGATAAATTCCATTTGTTTTATTTGTGCATTTCTGCTGTAACAGCCATAAGGAGTAGTGACATTGAGCTCTATGGTTTTCCTCTCTAGTCTCTAAACCTTCAACTACCTTTGTAACATTTACTAGCTGCTCAGCTGCTGTCATCGCCTCCCAGTATTTGGATCATATTCGATACCAGTCCCTTTGTCTTTTGGTCCTGCATGGCCATAGATACCTATACAAGCGACATTGCCAAAGCCCAGATGATAGTCATTGACTGCCTTGAATGGGTGTGGAATCTGTGGATGGTGAGGGCACTTGGAGGTGGCGATGTCCTTGGTAGTCGTGCTTGTTCATTGTGATAGTGGTGATGTTTGTGGGGATGATGTCATTAGGAATGCTGGTGGTTAATGTTTGGTAAGGTGATTCCATTTTTAGTAGGGTAATGACAACCTCAACGGAATTGAGTTATCGTTCGAAATCCTGGGTGGAAGAGTACAACAAGGTGGATGAATTAATTATCTAATCAATATGGTAAAATGGTGAGGAAAAAACAAACAATTGATCCATCCTTCTTTTTTGGGTCATCTAGAAGCATCCTTTTTATGTTCTCACACAGGGGTAAGGTTGCGTAGATCCGCCCTTCCTTTACCTTACAGTTCTAGGAAGCCCTTGGTACATTGGGATATGATTGCTGTTGCTGTATCTTTCCATATTTTGAACCCCGAACAAGTTCAATCAAATAATATCCCAAGACGAATAAGAGTGTTTGATCTTTCCATTCTCTACTGATGTGTTTATAGGTGTAAGGTTCTAAATACCTTATATTACCAGCTGGTTGATTATTTGGTCTTGTTGCTTGTGCAGGATCATCCAGCTGAGGCAAGGCCTTGTGTAGACCATGTGGACATTGAGATTGAACATGGTATTGTTGATATCTTTCTCAGTCTCTGCAGGTTTGAGTGGCAAGCAGGCTATCACGAGTTAGCGACTGCCTTGTTTCAGGCTGAACTAGAATATTGTTTATTTTGTCCTCCTTTACATCTCACTGAGCAGAACAAGAAACGTTTGTTGGAGCATTTCTGGAATGGAAATGGTGCAAGAGTTGGAGAAGATGGTGCACTTGGCTGGTCTACGTGGTTGGAGAGAGAGGAAGAAACAAGACAAAAGCTGCTTGAGAAAGCGTCTTTAGAGGAGGATGAACAAGGGGGCTGGACTGGGTGGTTTGCACCTTCATCTAAAGACAAGGAGAATTCACCGCAGTCCAAAGCAGACGGTTCTGATGTGGCTTTAGAAGGCCTGGAAGAAGAAAAAGAGGACGAGGATGCAAATCTTGAAGAGGATGATGCTTCTTTGCTTAGAATGCTGGGTATTGATGCTGGTGCTGAGGCTAATAGTGAAGTCCATGAATCAACAACATGGGTTAGATGGTCAGAGGAAGAGTTATTGAAAGATCGGGAGCAGTGGATGCCTGTTCGTGGGAACTCTGGTACGTCTTCCTACCTTCACACCTTTTTTTTTTCTTTTGTGTTCACTAAAGTGGCCGCGCTTCTTTCGCTTGTGAAGTAGCGGTCCTTCATTGCAGCTCTTAGACACAATTTTCATCTTGGTTCATTCGGAAACAGCCTCTTTGCCCCCCACCCCCCCACCCCCCACCTCGCAATTTGCGGGAGTCATTGAGGCACTAGGGCAATGTTGTTATTGTTCATGTGTTTGCATGCTTTATTCTTAAGTTCTTTCTTGCTTATAACAAAGTCTACATAATTTTCCGACAGTCGAACACTGAAGTTGTTGGGTTTCCTTGTGATTTTACCGACATTGCAGCTGTTTCCCCTGGTGACGAGGAAATGGTAGAAGCAGATGAACAGCTCTCTAGAGTCATATTCTTTGAGGACGTTAGTGACTATCTTTTCTCATTGAGCTCCCCTGAGGCTCGTTTATCTCTGGTTGTGCAGTTCATCGACTTCTTTGGCGTGGAGGTATCTCAATGGTTAGTATTCCTGTCCAGTTCTTTTTACTTGATGCTGTTAAATTGCAATCCTGCTAAATAAGTTGCCCTATTTGGTAGTAGAAGCGCTTTGGAATCTTAACGCTCTTGTTTGTTAGCATATTCACCCATTTAGCCTTTTGTTTTTACGACAACATTTGTTTACTCAAAAGACGCGAAAATGAACTTGGAATGCATTGGAGCAGATTATTGTGTAAAGGAATATTAATTTGGCAGTTATGTTGCACAATATATGTATTCTCATTGAACTTAGCTAGCTATAAGCTATCTTAGAACAGCTCCACCGGGTTTCAAGAATGAAGGTTGAGCATGGCAGAGAGAATGAGATGTTTATGAGTAAGGATAAGAATACTTCTTTTTCTGTGCTCTTGAAGTCAAGTGTCACAAGTCCCTACTCTTGGGTGCTGGCTTAGTGGCATATTTCTCTCTCTTTGCTTGGGATAGTTCTGGTTTAAACTTCAAGAGCCAAAGATTATTTCATGGCCTGCAAAAGAAGGATGGAGAGACTCTCGAGAGTGTATGGTTGCCAATGTGGCGCATCGTGTTGCTGACGATTTGGTGGCATATACGGAAGAGAGAAACCATTCACCTCTTGTGTCATATTTATTGATGCCTGCTTAATGATTTTGGGGGTTTGATTTTTGACGTTTTCTTTCTTTTTCTACACCAGTCTGCGAAAAGTAGCAGTTATGCATGTGGTTCTCGATGCAATTTTCATTATTGATCATTATAGAAACGACCCCACTATGTTGCTAGCACAGGGATAAGGTTGCTTACATTTGTCCCCATCAATAACCATTACCAATTTGAGGGAGCCTTTAGGACAGTAGAATAAAGATGCTGTTGTTGTGGTGAAAGCTGTTCATATCTGTAAGAGTTTTATATTTTCCATATCTTAATGTAGTCAGCCTTGTGCTTTGGTCTCCCTTTCTATTGCTTGTATATGGGCTGGCTTATAATTTATGTCTTTGTTGCAGCAGTTCCACAAACTCTTCAAGCTGGAATGAGAAACTTTTGAGTTTGGAAACACTTCCTGACTCTCTTTCAAAGTATATTCGAAATTTGAATGGTGCTGGAAAACTAAAAAGTGGCTCAAGCACTCTCAGCCTGGAATCTCTACTGCAAAGTCCAGATAGCTCTGCAAGGAGAGAAATAATGAATTTTCTTCGTAATGCAGTTCTCCTATGTTTAAAAGTGTTCCCACGGAACTACAAGTTAGAAGAGGCTATTCTGTGTGCCGAAGAAAAGGCTAAAGTAGGATTCAATACATTGCAACAAACAGCTATGCCTTCCCGTGCTTTAGCAAAGAACCTTTTAAAAACTGATCGCCAGGTGACTTTGATATTCAATTAAGTTTTTATTCTTTCTTGTGTGATGTGTGAAGTGAGTGAAAAACTCCTTGATAACCATGACTCACTATTCCTTGATTTGAAAAAAGGGAGAACATTTATTTTGAAGGACGTCATATGTGTGTTGTTCTCTAAGGCTGGTACATTTGTTTACTAGGATATCTTGTTATGTGGAGTTTATGCAAGGAGGGAGGCTGCTTTTGGGAATATTGACCTTGCCAGAAAAGTGTTTGACATGGCACTGTCATCAATAAGTGGACTGCACTCGGTATTATGTCTTCTCTGGCACCTCAATCTTATCAATCTTATCCTTTTGCTATTACTTTTGGTTTATAGTTTGGAAAGTTTAAAGTTAGCTTATGACTATATGTTTGATAAGTTAGTTAAACAGCCTAAAGTGGAAACAAACTGAGTATAATATCTTAAGAAATTTCCAACTTTCTTTGTACTTTTAATCTGAATTTCTCATGTCATTGTTCATACTGCATGTTGTTTTGAATCAATTTCAAACCTTTCTTGTACTTTTATCAAGTTATCCTAACTTAGCTTTGTGGTTCCTTTCTAATTCCATAATCCATCCATTTTTCCCCAAGCAGGAAAATCAGCCTGCTCCGATGCTTTATCTCTGGTACTCAGAAATGGAACTTGCTGGTATTGTTAGTAGTAACTCAGAGTCTACCTCACGTGCATTGCACATATTATCTTGCTTAGGAAGTGGCACTGCATACATCCCATACAAAGGGCGACCGTCTAGCACACAACTGCTTAGGGCTCACCAAGGTTTCAAAGAGCGCATAAATGCCATAAGATCTTCATGGGTACGTGAAGTTGTAAGTGACGGCTCCGTTGCTCTTGTCTGTTCAGCTGCTCTGTTTGAACAATTGATGGTTGGATGGGCTGCTGGAGTTAAAATGCTCTCTGATGCTCTTTCTATGGTGCTTCCAGGTATCAGTTTTGCATATACATGCTATTACTCATGATCCAAGATATGTATATTTAGATTTCCATTGCCTTCTCTCTTTTACATGTCTGCTTGTTTCCTTTTGGCCATCCGCCTTTATAATTGTTTCAAGTAAGAGGTTTAAGAAAAATAATCTTCTATGATAGCAAGGGAATAGAGAACTGCAAAAGTCCTGCTTAAGCCAGAGAGGCCCGTGCAAGTCCATTATTATACATTCTTAACTCTCAAGTGATTAGTGCTTGTGCCTGAAGTAGTGAAGTGCTAATTTCCTCTTTATCAGTGGAAGCCTGAATGTGACTAGGTCTAAACCCTGAACTACAGTTGGATGATTTAACGTCCTGGATATGGAGCACACAGTTAGATTGTCAATATTTTATTCTTCAGATAAATAGATACCTGAGTAGAAATTGTTATCTTTCCCACTCCCTTTGATCTTAAATACATGTTATTTGACTGTACATAAACTCAGAAAAACTTTTAGTGCCGAGAAAATGACCAACATAGCTTCCAGAAAAGTTTTAAAAGACGAAATTCATTTAATGTAAGGTCCTACATCTTTCATTTTCAGTAACAGTAAGTTCTTCAGATAAAGGGATACCAGCGTAGAAGTCGTTATATTTTATCCCATCGATTCAAAATTATCGTCATGTTACTCTACATTTTCCCGAGTAGAAAGCATGTAGTGCCGAGAAAATGGCCAAAGCACCTTCCACAAGTTTTTAAAAGAAGGAAATTTATTTGTCGCAAGGCCCTGCTTCTTTTATCTTCAGTAACAGCAAGCTCATCGCCTCATTCTCATCCTGTCATTTCAAATTTTCAACTATGACGTTAGTATATGGATCGAATCTTCAGTAGCATGGCTGGACATGGCCGTTCCTGTATGGATCGAATCTCATATGACTCAGAATACATCAGACATGTCTCATGTTTATCAGATATTCAGATCGATCATTCTCGGTTTGACTTATATGGTTCTGCTTGTGCCTAGAAACTCCTATCCTATAGGATTTATTTTTACCTTGATAATGATTAATTGTGAAAGGCGTTCCCATGTCTCACCTAGCAGCATGACATAATTTTTTATTTGTATAGACAACATTAACACCATAGTTTCTATTTCTGATAATGCCAAAGACTCACAATTTTTTTGGTTATGGATTATACAAAATAAAAGAAAATGGCCCATTAAACTCGCAGCACATATTTTTATTGTGAACTAGGAATCATTTTTATAAATTCCAGATGCAGTTTTCATCATGGGTCATCACGAAACAACCTCTTTGTGTTAACACATGGGTAAGGCTATGTACTTCCAACTCCTGCGAGCCCTTATGATTTATGACTCTGGGGTAATGCTCTCGCTGTTGTTGTGGTTATGGTGAAACGTATCTGTAACCTTGAACTGATCTGTGTCTACTTGCTTGAGGTTTATGCACTTTGCATTTTATTGTTAACTAGGAGTACCTCAATGACTTCCAGATGGCTGTTTTCATTATGGGTCATCAGAAAGGGAGCAACCTCTCCGTGTTAAGAACATGGGTAATACTGTGTACATCCAACCCCGGAGACCTTATGTCTGCGGGGTAAAGCTCTCCTGCAGGATTTCATCATACATTGGCGGAGCTAACCAGAGCTTTGTATACTGCATCTTTTCTATTATCGCCCTTACGTAGAGTTATCTTAACTAGCTGCTTTCCTGATTATTGTTGTAGAGAGAAAGAGAAGAAGCTATCAGCTTGAATTTCTGTTCAACTACCAAGTGAAGATGCTTGAAAATCATCATGAAGAAGCAACAACGTCAAAACTTTTACAATCAGTATTATCAGGGTTGCAAATATATCCCTTCAATCCAGAACTTTTTTATTCCCTGGTGCATCTTAGCCATCTACATACTGTACCCAACAAACTTCGTTGGATCTTCGATGATCTATGGCACAAGTAAGACCCAAACTCATGAAAGATCTTTAGCTCTTTGTGAATGACAAACAGAGATTGATGTATAAAAACTGTTTCTCATTGATTTCCCATGTATACTTTTGTCATGCTTATTTATTATATTGGTTGAAGGGAAGCTGGAATGGTGATCCCTTTACCATCTGCAGAAAGCCAAATGATTCTTTGGCTTTTTAGTATAATATATTTAAATTGAAGTGGTTAATTGTCACTGAATTGTCCACACTAATCTATTGCCAAGTAGCATATAATCATTGCATTTCTCATCAAGTTGTGTCAGAAACACCTTCATTGCTATGTCCGGGGTGAGGGCGCGTGCAGCTGGCCTCCCCGGTATCCCCTTCCCGCTCACATTTGATGAACTGCCTTTGTCAGTACGTTCATACTTCTAGCAAAAGGGTGGTCAACTTTTGTGTTTCCCAAGGTTATATATGGACGTATGGTAAAGCTGTAGATGGTCTGTGGTGTGATAAACTTATTGAGAAGTTTTGTTTTTTGGATTCATTAATAATTTTTATTTCTAAGGAAGGTCGAACACCAGCATATTTTGCCCTTAGAAATGGTTGGAGGGAGTAGTAAGTTTGAGAAAGTTCAACAATGATAGAAGATGTGGACTGTGAGAGGCACACGAGCTGTGATTTAAGTTTTACATGTTCTTTGCCTTAATTATCCAGTTCTTTCTGGTTGTTTATAACAAATGGAGCCTTTTTTTTCGCACCCCCCTTTGAAACAGAAAACCAAAAAAGAAAAGGAGTACAACAGAATAAATAGACTAATGGAGCGTATGACTGTCGAGTTATGAACCCCAGTAGTTAAACCGTTTGTTCCACTATTTTCTGTTTTGTGTTCTTCAACGTATTTGCTCTTTAAAAAAGTTGACTTGGTGATTGTTGATTGTGAATTGTTAAGCACATTCCTTAATGTCTATTGGCAACATGTTCTTTCCATAGAGAGAAGAGAGAGGATATGAAAGAGAGCCGTTCTCCTTTCTTTTCTTGCCTTTGTTCTCCCATTCTACTCTCTTTCTCATTTCAAATTTCTTCATCTCTCATGTCCCTCTCTCATTTAGTGAGCTCATAAGGAATTCCTCTTCAGAGTTCAGATTGAAGGAAAATATTTATCTCTTAAAAATCACTTAAAGAAGGGTGATTTTGCGCGTGACTGCATTTTGTGGAGGTATCGCCCAAGTTTGTTGTGCAATGGTTGCTTCTATAGAAGAAGATCCAGAGATGATAATTGTCATTAATAAATTTGACAAGATATGACAAGGTATGAATTGGATTCAGTGTATAATTAGAGGGTCGGCTTTGTGTTGAAGAGACGGTATGGGGGCCTAGAAGGTTGGTCAAGGTGCGATCTAATCTAAGGGGTGATGTTTAGATTAAGGGATCCTGTGAGGGATAATGTGTCGGTGATCTTTGTTCAAGGGCGAAGCATGAACGAGTGAAAGGGAGAGGAGGGGGAAGGAGGGAAGGGAAGGGAAAGGGAGGGGAGGGAGAATGGAGGAGGTGATTTTCCCTCCAAATCTGTCATTTGTTGGAGGGAGGTAATTTGGCTTGGAGGAGGGAAACGGAGGGATCTATTTTCCCTCTCCATCAAATCCATCCACCTCCATCTTACTACCCAAACAAAGGATTTCTCATGCCTCCAATGACCTCCCCTTCCTTTCCTTACAAATCCCCCATCCAAACACACCTTAAAGGACACCAAAGAAAACTCAAATCAAAGTGTTTGTTATGGTAAGAAGGTAACAGTTTGGAGGCAACTAGAAAATGTGAACACCGCAATCGAATATGATACGTGGATTTTCCTTTAAAAAGGGGTTTCTAGTTACGAGCTGTGTCTCTTTTGTTTTGCTTCATTTTGAAAACTGAGGACTTCTTGTTCACTCGTCTTCTTTTGTAATGTTTTTTTTTTCCGTTTATTAATGGCTGCTCTCCTTGTTCTTTGTTTTTGGCCTGACCCTCTTAGTATGATAGACCAAGAATACGGTTGACTAGCTTTGTAGTTTTCAGGATATCAATACACTGAGGAAAGTTATGTTCATATTTAATTTCGGTAATATGCTTTCTTTTGTTTGCCTTTTCAATTTTTTCCTTTTGGATGCCCACAGGAAACCATCAATCATACTTGCATTGTTTGCCCTGTCATATGAGCTGAGTAGAGGTGGCTCTCAGCATAGGATACATGGATTGTTTGAGAGAGCGTTGACAAATGATAAGTTGCGTTTCTCTGTCTTTCTTTGGCGGCTTTATATTGCATTTGAGATTGATATGGAGAACATATCTGCTGCAAGAAGAGTCTTTTTCCGGGCTATCCATGCATGTCCATGGTAAGGCAGTAAGAATTTTTTTAATATTGTTTCAGAATTGTTACAGTGCTTTTTCCTACTTGTTAAGTCTGTTTGCCTTTGTATTTGTCCCTACTGTGCAAAAGATTTTCATACCTCCTAATAAAGTAATAGCGCTGAATATGATAACTGGAAAATGCTGATTCATGTTGCGGATAGAATATGTTCATAGTTTGGCTGTCCTAGTTTCTATAGTTACCTCAAGTCCTTAACTGCCAGAGTTGAGTGTTCTAGGAAGTCTCTGGTCATTGAAATCCCGATGAGTTGTGACATTCAAGAACACGATCCTTGTCAAAGTGTTAGACCATAGTGATCATTTAATAAGGCTAACATGTGCTTGGTTTTACAGGCCAAAGTCTACATAGGCCAGTCACCAATGTGATTCAGTTACAATGTTTGGCTACTCAAATTTGTTAAATCATTAATTGTCGGTCTTTTATCACGAAAGCTCACATTCTTTGAAATATATAAATAATAGAAGTGCAAGACAATATGCGATCCTAGACAGGGGGGATCAATTTTATCGGTCAATAGAGCGATGCCTCCTTTGGTGTCCTTTAATCAATCCATCTTTTCATCTGGTTGTGGGATCGATGGGACATCAGCTCTGACGTTTTTGTCGGAGAAAGTGGGTTGCAGAGATCCCTGTCCGTTAGAGGTTTGGCAAATACTCCTTCTGTCCTATAAGTGACTTGGCCAAACTTTGCACAAATTTAAGATTTAGTAAAATAGTGTGATTGTGTGGATGATTTTTACCTCTGACAATAAGAGCCCTTGGAAGTGCTCTCTAAGAGCTATCCATAGTGGTCCCCAAGAAGAGAGCAAATTTTAGTGTTTTTCCTTCACAATATGGTGCTCTTCATCCAAAAAATTGGAGAGAAGCTCTCCATGTGCTCTTGGGGAAGAGCAAATGAGAGCTTCTAATTAATGGTGGGCCAACAAAAGTAGAAATGTGAGAGGAATATCTATATTTTTCAATTTTTTATAACATTAAAAAAGTGGGATCAATATTTGACATGGAGAGCATGAATGAAGTTTGTTATTGTAGGTGTAAATTTGATTTTTGCTCTCTAATGAGAGAGAATATAAATGGAGAGCAAAATAGGTGCTCTCCATGTTTCACCATTGTACATGCTCTAATGATCCTAATAAAGGAATATAAATCTTTTTGATGACCTTGAAAGTGTAAAAATGTGAAGTTGAATCATCCTTATTTTATTTTTCTTACAATTTATGCCAGTGATTTTATTTTGAAGTTCATAAAAGTGAAATTTATCTTATTTGTTGATACAAATGCAGTGGCCATAGACATTTTGGTACACTGTAAAAATTCTTAAGAAGAATAAATTACGAACAGACAGAATGAAATGGAGGGAATATGATTCTGCCTTATACTTTCACTGTTTTCAAGTCCTGTCCTGTAAACTAGGTGCTACTTTATGCCCTTTTGTGTACATTATGCTTTATTAATAAATGTGACGGCTAGATCAGATCGAATATTTGTGTCAATTAGGAAGCCGACTTGTGTTATGGGAGAAACATAGTGTTTCGAATGAGCAGGTATTCACGATGGCTGACTTGTATGGAAGATTATATAGGCCAATGAGGTAACTAAAGTAAAGTTTAAGTGAATGTGCATTAGTGCAGGAAGAATCACATAAAGGAGGTGTGTGCCTGTGGGCCTGTGGCAGCCCTGTGTATGTGTGATTGAGTGCATGGTATGGTGTGCATTAATCAAGATGTCTTTGTGGAGAATTTTTTTTATTACGATTCAAAATAGTTAACTGAATCCCGTTTATGGCACTGACAATCTTAGCCCTCAACATAAGGTTTACTGCTCTTTGTAATAACTGTGGTTAAGACTTCGATGACAGTCATGACTTGAGAAGACTGCAGCAGTTCTGTATCTAAGTCACTTTCTCAATGATACTATAATGTGAGTGTAACCCATTTAAATTAAAATCCTACCCATCTACTCTTTTATGTTCAAATGCAAGTGCCCAATAAATTCCGAATCTCTCTCATAAAAAGGTGGGGGCCATGGCACTTGGACTGGATGAAGGGAGTGCCAATTCACCGCTAAAAATTCGTGATATTTTGTCATTAGACCGCCTCGTGAAAATTTGCATATAAGGTTACAAGTGTTTTCTAATTTCTTGTTAAGACTAAAGTCGTGTACCTTTGTAAACCTGTATTTGGTTATGCAACCTCCAGTTGCATGAAAATTTGATGGTACATCTTAAAGTGTTGCTAGGTAGGGATTATCTAAATGCAAGTATGCAAAACAGGGTTATATTCCGCAAATGAAGACCATGCTCTTGCAATCCATGTTTTAGAACAAAGAAAACATGATTCAGCAGTTTGCAGACAATACCGTCGCCTGTTGTTTTACATCTATCAGGGGCATCGTCTAAGTTGCGTTCTTGTCTCTTTTGCTACTCATAGTTATCAAGTATTTTAATGCAAAACCTTTCACTGGTTTCTCAGGTCAAAGATGCTATGGCTCGACGGTTTTCAGAAGCTGAACAACATTCTGAGTGCGAAAGAGCTGTCAGATCTCCAGGAAGTGATGCGGGAGAAAGAACTTAATCTGAGAACAGACATTTATGAGATTCTCCTACGGGATGAATTAACAGCTAAGCTATGAAAGGATTAGTCAGATGATTGTGTATGAATTGTATGTACATGCTTCTGGTGTATGAAATTTTTGTAAACTTCTACTTGACGTATTATGTAAAAATCGATAATTAGCATGATCTGCAGCCAGCTGCTGGTACCAGAAATTCTCTATTTTTTTGGCCTTAAGATCATTACAATATAAAGGGAGAGGGATTCGAACCCGTAACTTATTGCCACAATACCTCGGTTAGAATGCCCTAAAACTACTAGGATAGTGATTATAGCCCAAAAATTATTGTGGACGGTGTGATTAGTAGTAGGACCATTCAATCAACAATATGCCCTAAAACTACTAGGATAGCAAAGTTTGTAAATCCTACTTTAATGCATAACAATGTTTATAATGAGCTATATAGAGTATATTAGTTGGTTAATTATTAACTATCTGAAGTCAACAATATAATTAGTTGACTATAACAAAAGTAGTTAAAAGCTCTATGTATTATAAAGAGAAATAGAGCACAACAATTGTAATTTAACCAATTCAGTTTGAACATAACAAACTTCTTTCTGCTCTCTCATCTTTCGTTTCCTCGCTTATATAGTCATCTTCTACATACAATACATCATATACTCATCAATGGTGATTAGCTTAATAAAAATTTAAGGAAATCAATTAATCAACTGACTTTATATCGAGTTTTATATAACAAACGACCAATTTGATTTTTCCAATATAAAGATGTAACAATTAAATAAAAATTTTCTAACACAATTTGATCACAAATTCTCATTTAAGACAGGTCAAGTCCTCTCACAAAGAGCAAGTGGGAAGGCAAGTGAGGGCAAATAGACCCCCCCACTTGCTCTTTATGATAGGGGTTTGACCAGACTTAAATGTCATCTCGCCGCAATTACAACTAGCTGTAATCTGATATGGGAGTAGTTAAACTAATACATCAAAAAACGAATAAAGTAAAATGCTTACTCTTCTCCACCCCACCATGCAAACAAGGGTAGAGGAAATGTCATGTGTCACGCTTCATTTAGCTACTACTAGACGTACTACTAGCAGGGGCGAACCCAGGATTTAATGTCTGGGGTAGCATAAAAAATTTGGTTAAAATAATGAGAGGGAAAAAAAGGAGAAATTTGCTTCTGAGGGGAGTCGAACCCGGGTAAGGAGGTGAAAAACTAGCTTTTGCCACTGAACCACAATATGTTTATTGAATATCTAGTGGGATAACATTTACTTATTTATTATTTAACAATATTTGGGGTAGCGCAAATCCGTCTTTTAGACCGATTTTTTTACGTTTGGGGTAGCGGCCGCCACCCCTGGCTACTTGGTAGGTTCGCCCCTGACTACTAGTAATAGAGTTATAGAGATAAGACTAAGACTTGGCATTTAACATCTTGCGTTGTCTATTGGACAACACAAAGCCGCAAACAAAACCGAGTTGTTTAAAAACTAAAGGACTTTGGCAACGACCCCTTTCTTTTTTAACGGAGATATCTATTTTAACATTAAAACGGGTTAAATATCATCTTACATTACTTTTTAGGACAATATTTTATTTTTCTATATCTTTTGCTTTAATCTTTACTCATTCCATATGACATACTTGTCCCATTTTAAACTTAAAATGAAAATTCCCGTCTTAAATGAGAATTTGTTTTAAGGACGAGTTGATATAAATTGACGTCCACAAAAAACCAAAACCAGATGCGATAAAATTGTGCTGATTCAATCATCTCACTCACATTATTCTCGCCCACCAACTGGTAAGTATAATTTACTCATCAATAATAAAAGTCTAGAAGACTAGTAGTATGATCTAAACATGACGTTTGTAACTATTTGACAACAAAGTTACTTTATCAGTTGAAATAATATTCAGCATAAAAAATAATTAGTATTAAATTACACTAAGTGGTAGAAAATCAATGATTTATGTTTTAGACACGGTGATTTATTCTTTTGATTTTCTTTACTATGACAATCTTATATCATAGAAGTACTTGATGAAAGGTATACAAAAACAAAACTTTGAATGATTACATAGTATATATGGCTAAACTAACATAATTAACTCATCATTTACATGTAAGATATTTTCCATAAATAAATAAGTTTATTTTAGTTATAGAACTTACATTACCAGAAACGTTATTATCTCATTTCAATCGAAATATGGATTATCGTGTATATTGAATCACGAAAGTCGCGTACCAAATACCATGTATGATCATTGTTTTAAGAACTACTGTCAAAATAATTTTCACTTAAAAACTATTACCAATAAGTTTTTTTTCTTATAAAAATAGGCGCCTGGTAAACATCGACGACGTTTTAGGAAACATCGACGACGTTTTTCATAAAAAAGACGATAATGCCCTTAATGAATTATACTCTCTATCTCTCTTATCTCTCTCTTCTCTAATTCTCTAAAAATCAAAACAACTAAATTCAACTAAAAAAATTAAAATCGTACAAGAACAACAATTTGACTAAATCCAACAACAACAATTTTCTTAAATCGCTTATCATGGGGGACGAACACTCTTCGGTATGTTCACATATTAATCGAATTTTACGTTTGTTAATTTTTTTTTTCCCGGAATCCGGTAATTGTTTGTTTATACTTATCTAACTTAATTGATTTACGTAACGTCTTAGTTAGTTAAAATTCAATTGCGGTTTTTAAAAAATAATTAGAAAAAAATACCATGGTTAGATGAAGAACTGGATGTCATGGACCATGACCAGACATCCATTTCACACGTCCCACCATGGTCAGACGTGTGAAATGGATGTCTGGCCATGGTCAGACCTCCATTTCACACGTCTGACCATGGTGGGACGTGTGAAATGGATGTCTGACCATGGTCAGACCTCCAGTTTACAAGTCCCACCATGGTCAGACGTGTGAAATGGAGGTCTGACCATGGTTTATGACATCCAGTTCTTCATCTGACCATGGTGAGATGATATCGTTTTTTTATAGTCATGATTAATAACATTTTACGTATGTAGATCATGTTTTACTAATATATATTAATTATTTAATGCCTAATTAGCGACGTATTTGCATTGAATAGGACTCGTTTGAGGAATTTGGGAATAATAACACCGATTACAATCCGTTTTTTGAAACGACGTTAGGTTTTGTTACCCGCGATGATGCCTTTAATTGGGCGAGTAGGATTGCAATGGATCATGGTTTTGCTTTGGTTAAAGCAAATAATGGGGAAAAAAACAGAAGAAAAGACGGATTGTTGGCATCTTACTTTCGATGTTCAAGGTATGGTAGACCTCCTCCAATTGATAATCCTGAGAAGCGTCGTGGGTCGAATAAGTGTGGATGCACTTTCCGTATCCGAGCCGTGCAGAACTACCCTCGGCAAGGTGACGATAGCGGTGCAGTTTGGAACATAATCACCGCCGAGGGTAAAGGATTTCACAACCACGATGAAGTGGTGTACAAGGATGGTGATCGTCATTTTGCGGCTTTGGATGGCGAGGAGAAAGCGTATGTGAGGCAACAGGTTAAGGCCGGTGTGCTTCCAAAAGACATCAAGAACGCTCTTCACCAAAGAACGCCGGGTAAACCTCAACCGTCAAATAATCAAATATATAAGGAGACGAAGAAACTGAGGCGGGAATTTAGGGGTGGAAGGAACACGGCTCAACAAATGTTTGCTCTTGCGGTAGAAGCACATTATTTGATGTGGCATTTGAGTGATCCGGAGACACGACAGAGCTCTCATATATTCATGGCACATCCCGTAGCCGTGCAGCTTTTCCGAGCCTATCATTATGTTGTGCTCATTGATTCTACTTACAAGACAAACACCTATAAGAATCCACTGGGTGAGATTGTTGGTGTTACCCCGACCGGGAATTCGTTCCTAATTGGTTGTGCACTTGTTTCTACGGAGTCCGAGGATTCCTACACGTGGATTTTGAGGCGGTTGTCGGACATTCTTGCACCTGTCTTTGTTTCCCCTACCGTCTTCGTCACCGACCGGGAGGTGGGTTTGATCGCCGCTCTTAGGGAGGTGTTTCCCGGTTCTAGTCATTTATTGTGTCGGTGGCACGTGAACCGCGCCATCAATGCCAAAACCCTGAACATCTACAAAACCGAGTGGTATAGAGATCTTGTCTACTATAATCCAGAAGCGGGGTGGGTACGGGTTATTGATGCATTAACCGTGGAAGAGTATGAAAAAGCATTGGAGTCTTTTTGTGTAAAGTGGGGTCCCTTAGGGAGATATGTTTTGAGCACTTGGGCGATGCACAAGGAGAAGTTTGTGCGATGTTATACAAACGATGTACTACATTTCGGTAACACGTCTACTTCCAGTGTCGAGTCGGCTCATTCTCTACTTAAGTCATGGTTGAAAAGTGCAAATTTGACACTTGATAGTATGTGGTCGAAGATGAATGACATGCTTGATAGTCAACACTCGGAGATTAGAAAGTCACTTGATAGTATGTGGTCAAATTTGACACTTGATAGTATGTGGTCCATGTTGATGATGTTCATGTTTTTTGGAAGACCTTGGTATTTGATAGTGTTGATCAAATGCCGAGAACCGATGATGATGAGTTTGATGGGTTAGTAGTGGAAGCTAGAAACAGTGACCCGGTTCGTCGTAGGTTGGTAGCCGAGAAGATGCGTGACACCTTACATCCGGAGGACGAGGACGTTTTGCCACCTCCTATTAATGAGAACCCGAAAGGCCGTCCAAAAAAATCCACGACTAGGAACAAGTCGTCTTTCGAGCATAGTCAAAGGAAATATGGGACACCTAGCACCGATGGATCTACTGCTCGTACTCACTTATTTGGGGACTTTCCTCCAGGACCACCAAACGCTCCGTTAGAAAGAAACTACACCGTTGGCCTTTTATCAACTTGGTCTAAACGATACGGGGTACCGGAGGTGCTTTGGGGCCAGTTCGATGGTTGGGTAGATGTCGGTGACGATGGTCACTGTGGTTACCGGGTTATATCACATGCCCAACGGGGGCAAGAGGGCGACTACCTTCAGATGAGGATGTGGTGTGCCCGAGAGATTAGGAGCGACGACGTCTATAAGAACCTGTTCGGTACTCATCCATCCTCTAGGACTGGTTTGACAGGCTTTGAGATTACATTGAGGCGTACCGAGTTCTATCTTGAGATCCCATGCGGTACGGAGCATTGGATGTGTTCCGACCACTTACTTGTGTTTGCAACCACCTTCAACTGGACTATATGTGTTATCGGTCATTTCCGTCGCGACACTGGTGAGAAAATTTGGGGTGGTAGTTGTGAGACAATTTTACCACTTAGGGCTTTGGTTCCAGGTCAAAAACCCTTTGGTGTTATGTGGATTGTAAACTACCACAATCATTGGATGCGGTTGCATTCAAGAGGGCCGCAAGATGATGTTGCCATGCCACCACTAGCTCCCGCTTGGCGGACTTATAGACACGAAAGTGTCAGTCATCTCGAAACTTTGTACCAGAGAAATATCGAGAACTGGAACGCTTGCATCGGATCCGCCACGGGAAGAAGTCGAAGACGTAGAAATGAAAGCACCGATGAAGAAGTTGCACGGAAATTGAGTTTCGGTTAAGCACTTTATTAATGGAGTCAAAATTTAATTGTACTTTTGATGAATATTTATGTAATGTTTGTTTTTTTTAATTTACGTTAATTTTTGGTTAAATATAGTTGACGTTGACAATACTCGAATGTTAGTCATCACCATGATAAGTCATCACCATGATTAAAGTGTAGTATAAGAGGAGTAATATATTTTAAGAGTAGAGAGAAGATAGTGAGTTGTGTGGAAATAAATTGTTGGGTAAAGGGTTTAAATAGACAAAATTTTAGGGTTTTCATGTTGTGGCCAATACAACAATAATATAAATAAAAGTAAATAAATCAACAAACCAATAAAAACAAATAACTAATTAAATAAAAGTTAAGTCAATACTACATAAAAACCGAAAAAAACAAATACAATACATAAATATCCGGTACTAGTTACCCTGATCATGGGTATCGTAGTACATGCTCATCTGACTAAACAAAATATCCAACTGCTGCTGCTGCATCTCCGGAGTAGGTAAACGATAGACTTCTGAGAACTGCCTACTAAGTGCAACGTCTACCTCTGGCTCAGCGTGGAAAGGTGGACGCATAAAATGAAGACGGTCCGATGGTGGAAAATAGAATCGGTGAGAAATATCATCGTACCATCTCTCATAGTCTCGAGATACCTCGAAAGGCATCGTAGCTCGTCGAGACCGACTCTTGAAGTTCACCAAGGAAGTCTCGTGGCCCCACATCGTATAGGGCTCCCGACCAAACTCCACCCGTGGCCTGCCCTCCAAATAATCTCCCCCGTGTGGCCGACACTGGGGGAAGTACTCGTAAATCCATGCCTGCAATAAGGGCAGACACCCACTAACACCGCGAGCATCCCGTCGCGATGCCATGCCTAGCTGCCGGTACAGATATGCCAAACAAGCGGCACCCCAAGCATACTCTCCAACCTGCTCCAGATCATCAAGTAAGGGTAACAACTGAGCTGACACCCTATCACCAGACTTGTCCACAAACAAAGTCTGTCCCAACAACAATATCAAATAAGCACGTAGGGAGTCATGCTCAGTCCCTTCCTTGATATGAGCCCTCAAAGCTGACACCAACAAGCCACCACCCTTATATAACGGTGGTGCCACCTCTCCGGGAAGTTTGCCAAAAAAACCTGCCACGACCCTCTTCAACCCCGCCTCCTCCCTCGAAGAACCGGCAACGGAGGTACCTCGAACAAACACCCTCGTACCAGTAGGCTGGATCCCAAGAATCTCCTCCACATCGTGAAGAGTAATAGTGATCTCCCCGAAAGGCATATGAAAAGTGTTGGTATCCGGCTGCCACCTCTCTATGAAAGCGCTAAGAAGGTTCTCATCCAAAGCTGTCGTGCAGCACATCGTCAACCCAGTCAACCCAGTCAGCTGAAACCTCCTAACAACATCAACCGGCACCTCCATGCTCCCTAACCCATCCACATAACTCAGCCTCTCGTAACACTTAATAAAGGACCTAGCCTCCTCGGTCTCAATCCAACTACTATATGCCACATGCCCCCCAAAACTGCGTAACACCGATATGTTACGGGGCCCACCAGAAACTGGGTCTCTAAGGAGCCAATCACTATCGCTGCGCGGCTTCTTCCGCGGCTCCCTCTGCGAACCATCATCCAACCTAGAATAGCGACCAAAGGAGTCCCGAGCTAACCTCTGAGACAACGGTACCTCCAATCTCGATAAAGGTACGGACCGCTGAACAATATCCTCCTCGCCCTCAGACTCGGTGTCCACCAAACCCTCGTCAACAATATCATCTTCCGCTTCCTCGTGACCATGAACAATCTGAGGAACACTACCTCCTACCTCCTCCGACCTCTCCATGTCAGAAATACCGCTACTAACGGGATTAGATCTACTACACCGAAAAACAATACGACGCTTTGAAGCCGTGACTCTACGGTTCACCGTACGATCTTCGGGAACCATAACGCTCTTTCCTCGATCACCCATCTGCATTTACACAATTAAAACATGCAAATAAGCGTTAATAATATTCCAAAAACATATTAGCATCGAAATAATTAAATTAATCAACTTAATTAACAAACTAAAAAAAAAAAATTGGGTTAACCATGGACGGACTTTTAATCAAAAAATTCAAACCATGGTAGGATTTAAATTCTGGAAATCCCACCATGGCTGGACAACTAGATCACACGTCCCACCATGGTGGGATGAAAATTCTGGAATTTCTACCATGGTGGGACGTTGGATCTGGTTGTCCAGCCATGGTGGATTTCCAGAAATTTAATCCCACCATGGTAGGACAACCAAACCACACGTCCCACCATGGTGGAACTTGGGGGAAAAATTTTTTTCCCCCATGGTTGGACGTGTGATTTGGTTGTCCAACCATGGGGGAAAATTTTTTTTTCCTCCAAATTTCAAACTAACAACAAGAAATCGGAATTAAATTTGATAATTTCTATCTTTATACCAATTATTCATACAAATCTATACAAATTACTAACAACAAATTACTAACAACAAATTACTAACAAATTGATTTTACAACAAATCTAACAAGAACAAAAAAAACATACTATGAAATAATTATAAACTAACACAAAACAAATTACAACAACTTTATAACAACAAACAAATTAAAACAAACCCAATACAATCTCATACAAATAACAACCTAATAACTACAAGTTTAATTGAAAACAAAAACTAACTAACAACAAACAAATTCTAACAAATTAAACTACAACAATATAACTAGATCTACAAAACAAAACAAAAAAATTAAGAAGAAAAACATACGGTTTGGGGACGGCAGGGGCGGCAGGCACGGTGGTGGGGGACGGCGGGTGGCGGGGCGGCGGGCTACTGGTGGCAGTGGTGGCGGTGGGGGCGGTGGGGGTGTGGGAGAGGGTAAGGTGAGTGTGTTTGGGGGTTTTGAATTTGAGAGAGTTTTGTTTTAGAGAGAGAAAGCAAAAGGGCAATTATCGTCTTTTTTATGAAAAACGTCGTCGATGTTTTCTAAAACGTCGTCGATGTTTTACAATCCGGTAAAAATACTATCAAATCTCATCCAAATCCAATATTTCATTTGAAGAGACAGATTTGTCCTTCATTTAACTTCTCATCCCTCTGTTACCTATCCAATCAAACAATTAACCTATCTTACCTTTTGCCACTCACTTTGTTGTGCGAAAGTGTGAATATTTCGTGTTGGTCCTATGTTACGTCGGTCTTTACTATCCATAATAGTACGTATGGTCCGCTTTGGGCTAAGCCCTCACGGATTTACTCTTTAACTCCTTCCCAAAAGGTCTCATACTATCTAGGTAACACGAAAACGGACACGGACACGGAAACGGACACGACACGGACACGTGATACGGCATCTCGTGAAATTTAGGACACGGGACACGACATTTAAATTTAATAAAATATATATTTTATAGTTATAAATATAGTACAATTTTATTTTTATATTGGTATTTGATATTAAATGTAAATAATTGAAGGTAAAATTTGACTTTGACTATAATTTATTCTCATTTCTCACCCAACTCATCTTCTAATCAATCTCTTTTAGTCTTTCAATCTCTCATTCCTAATTGATAAGTGTCCGTGTGTCCGACACGGTGTCCGACACGGGACGGCTAGCTAGGAGGAGTGTCTGTGCTACCTAGCATACTATTATATTTGTGGACACTTATAAAGATCTTATTTCACCTGTATTCTATCGATGTGGGACATAAGACCTTCATAGAGGATCTTCCCACAACCCGCATCCCCAACTTCTAGACACCATGCATCAACAAGTCTTGATAACCTCTCCTTAACGATTGACACACCATGTGTCTCCCTAGGGGTCCATGTATCCCTTCACGGGAGTTGTGCTACACATATATGCGTGCGTACCAAACTCCTTTGCCGCATCCAATCAGGGGCGGCTTGGATCCGATTCAGGCTGAGCAAGGGAACCGGTCCTCAAGTCGTTTTGGGCCTCAAAAATATTGTAGTACATGATATAAATAAAACCTTCACTGCAATTAACAAACAAAGGAGTCTAGTCTAGTGGCATTGTGTTTGAATATTAGCCAAGAGGCTTAGGTTCGACTCCCATAATGGTCATTTTAGTTAACTTTGCTTATATTTTAAATTTTCTCAACATATTTTGAGGCCTCCGTTTTGTTGTTGCACGAGGCCTCCAAAGTATTTGAGACGCCCCTGCATCCAATATACTCTGAACTGGGTCCGTATCCAGTGCCTCAACGCGTCGCCCTTGACCGCTTTTGGACTTACCATGGACCAACTTTTGTTGCCTCCATTAAGTCCCAGCCTACCTCGTCGGGTCGCTGGCGGTCTTCTCTTGGACGACCTGTCTCATTGTTGTGAGACCTAGGGCAGAGCACGGATAGGATATCCGATCCAAAGTGCTAGTTCGGATCGGATATCCAAATCAGAATTCCTAAATCTAGATATCCAATATCCAAACCAAATGTATCGGATATCCAGTGTTCGGATATCCAAAATAATCGGATCAGATACGAATATCCATCGGATATCCATATTTTGGAATTTACATTAAAATTAAGTTTGAAACACGATCATATTCATCGTTTTACACGATGATTTTCTTTAGTATTCTTATTTTAATGTTCTCGACATAAAATTTAAATACCACTTACATATTTCTCTTATAATTTAAACTTTTATAAGTTGTTTTATGAAATAACATTGTATTTTCTCGAAATTATACAAGAAAATTATAGTCTCGGATCGGATCGGATATCCAAATATTCTATTTCTAATATCCATATCCAAACCAAAACCAAAAATTTCGGATCGGATATCCGATCCAAACTTAACTTTCGGATCGGGTATCCAAACATTCGGATCGGATTCGGATCAGATATCGGATCGATTTGGATAATCGGATTTTTTGCTCAGGCCTAGGCCACTACTGAGACCCATGTCGCCTTTCGCGAACATATTAGCTCTCCCTCGAGCTATAAGAGTTCCACGGCTTATAGTGTAAGTCACCCTTCAAGTCTTGGGCCTGATGCTTTTCTTGTGCCTAGCCCAAGTCGACCTTGAGCTTTGATATCACTTGTTGTGCGGAAGCGTGAATACCTCGTGTTGGGCCTCTGTTGCATCGGTGTTTACTGCCCATAATATTACGATATTGTCCGCTTTGGGCTAAGCCCTCACGGATTTACTCTTGGGCTCCTTCGCAAAAGGTCTCGTACTATTATATTCGTGGACACTTATAAAGATCTTATTTCACCTTTGTTCTAACGATGTGGGACACGAGTTTGCACCCTAACAGGCTTCCCCAAAGACAGTAGCGAAGCCAGAAATTATAGTTGGGTTGGGTTGGGTTGGGTTGGGGTGTGGGGGCGATTTAATTTCTATCGAGGGCGAACAAGACATAGCATAAACTTGAAATGTTTTACTAAAACTTGCAAATTTTTCCCCGCTAACACCCTAAATCTGCCACTGCCCAAGGATCAAAGTAACCGAACAGTTACATATCATCCTTCCCGAATTTCGAATTTTGATACCAACCATTACACCATGGTGATTTTGCATGTCGATTGTGGAATATAATACAGCGTATCAAGTAGTATCTAACAACATATCGTGTTTTCAAAGTTCATATCCGCGTAATGCGCGTATTACATACGCCTAAGTAAACGATTACTAACCTTCCTATCTCTCACCTCCACATATATATTTATTACAAAACAAAACACGTTGACTTTTAACCTACATTGTATAAGTATACTACTCATATCATCATTATTCCAAATTAAGCATTCTACACCATTTATTTCGATTTTATCACTTATATTATCACTTACACATCTTTGCCATCCATTAACAGCATATCAACAACTTTTTTTTTGTATATTTAACTCTCATTATTTGCTGTACTTTTCCTTTATAAATATATTTTTGGCACTTAATATTAAAAAAGGGTTTTTAGTGAATTGTTAAAAAATAAAAATGGAGAATGAATTAAAGAAGCTTGTTCATGTTCCTTCACGTATTGGTAGAGAATTGCAAAGATATCATTTGGGTCATCGTCAAGTTGTTGGGTATGATTTCATTTTTTTAATTATCCTTTTATTTTAAAACTTATAATATGCGGTTTAGTCCGGATTAGAGACAGGTAGGACGATAAGGGTGGTAGTAATATACTTCATGGGAATCATGGGGTTTTAATAAGTTTTTTAACAATAATGCATTTTCAGGCCTCGATTCTCAAACCTCTAGTCAAGCTAGAACGACATATTACGAGTTAATTTTATAAAGGAATCGAATCTAATGCATCGATCAGTCTTTACAATTTGTTTATTTGTTGTTATATTTTGGATCTACTAGTGGATTTGGAAATTAGTTGATCTCTTATAAAAGGTCAATTACATTATGATGGTTGTTACTACTATAAAATTTGTAAAATTGCCATAAATAAACCTGTCCAATGTAAAATGGTTTGACGTTTATATTTGCAAATTCTTATGTAAGACAGTTTCAATCAAAAAGTTTGTAAAACGGATTTATTAGTAATGTTGTTGTAGCTTTTTAATTATTTAAATGGATCCGAAATTACATAACATTATTAACTCTTACATAAATAAGAAAAATTGTAGGGTTACTCCTCTTATTTATTTTTATTTTATTTTATTGCGTTTTTTAATAAAAAAAAGTTAGTCTCATTTATCATTTTTTGTGAGCTAAAGTTCGAAAAATGGGGTTAAATTGAAAATATAGACGGAGTATTACGATCTACCCTTATATCTCTATATATTTGATTTTATGTGCTTTTTATTTTGTTGCATGATAATAACTAATTAAAAATGGTTGTTGATTTAACAGATGCATACCATACAGATTAGTCAACAATTTATCATCTTCCAAAGTACTAGAAGTCCTTATGGTCAGCTCACAAAAGGGTGATGCAATGTTGTTTCCTAAGGTATTTTAGTGTCTTCACTATACATTTTCCTATATGAATTAATTGAAGTTTCTGAATTGAAAAACTAACTTTATAAAATTCTGTATGTAATTTTACTAGGGAGGTTGGGAAAACGATGAATCAAAGCAAGAAGCGGCTTTACGAGAGAGCTTAGAGGAAGCCGGTGTAATTGGTAGTATTCAGGTAAATTGCGGAACTTTCTTGGCAAATTCTAATTTAAGACACGGGTATATCTGTCTTAAGTTTAAAACATGTCAAATATGCCCATGAGGGATGAATAAGAGAAAAGCAAAATGTATCGGAAAAAGTAAAAGACAAGACACTTATGCCTTAAGGAAGACTAGATGAATTTTCTTATGATCGGGAATTGTGAATGAAAACCTTTTTAAAAATCTTGTTAACAGTGGTTATGATTAATTTGATTGCAGAGTGAATTGGGACAATGGACTTACAAAAGTAAAAACCAAGATACATTACATGATGGATATATGTTTCCATTGCTTGTAGAAGAGGAATTGGATTATTGGCCTGAGAAAAATTTTCGACAGCGCAAATGGGTAATGGTTAGCGAAGCCAAACAACTATGCCCGCATCTGTGGATGACAGAAGCATTAGAGTCGCTTGTACAAAGACTCGATATTGAGAAATTACGTGCAATTGATGCTTTGTCGACTGCACGCTTTCCACAAGCCGTTTCATGGTTATACTACTTACAAAATCCATCTTCTCCCCAAGCTGAAAGTAGAGTTTCAAGCAACACAAAGACGATTCCCAGAAACTCCGATGAAGTTGAAAAAATCGATCACTTCTCCGACAGTTTAAATTCCCAGCTGAGAAACGCGAAAAACGCTACATTGAGTTGCAGGACTTTGAGTTCATATTTGCACAGATCAAGCAACACAAAGACGATCCCTAAAAACTCCGATGAAGGTGAAATAATCGATCACTTCTCCGACAGTTTAAATTCCCAGCTGAGAAATGTGAAGAACACTACATTGGGTTGCAGGACTTTGAGTTCATATTTGCACAGATTAAACTGCCGCTCCTTACTTCATCAGCTGAATACATCTAATTGCGAAACAACGGTTTTGTTGGATAGGAGTAACGGAAAAGGGTTATCAGAAAATTTCAGCATAGACAGTACAATTCCATCATGTTATTTACGGGAAGTTATGGTAGAACAAAAATGAGGGACCATTTTACTGTCACTTGTTTGATTATATAGATAACATCCTTTTTTGCCTGCAATAGTTTTATAATTAACTCTTCGGTATCCCACAAATAGACCCCTCAGTTCCGGCAATCGGATCACTGCAGGGTTGCACCGAGACTGCGAACACCATTCCAGAGGTAGTATTGCCATAGCACTTTTATAGTAGAATAGATTACATAAGCAAATCCCAAAAGAAAACAAGAATTAAGCAAGGGGAAATCCCTTTGTTAGAAAGGGGGAATAAATAATGTTATAACTATGCTTTAGAAGAAAATTTGTGGGATCTTCGTTTAGTCCAAACTCAATTTTGCTAGATAAATGGAATTAGTAATCTTCGTTTTCCTTTGGGCGCTCATGTTTTTGGTTGAGATAGTACACCTAGAGTCACATAGTACTATCGTAACTATATTTCCTATATATTACAAGTATATTCCTTGGATAATACGAAGTAGACATATTTCAACCTCTTCGTACAATGCCTATCATTGTTTATATATACTTTGTATCGTAATTCAGATGAGTGAGTGTTTTATTTTATTAGTTTATCTGCTCCCTTCGTTCTTCCTAAAGACCTAGACTCAAAGGTGATTCTAGGATACTCGTAACGGGGATTTAAATTTACGCACGAAAAATTAAAATTGAAGTAGACGTCAATTTAAATTAAATAAAGAACTAAAATTTCAAGGAAAGATGTTAATCATGAGAATCGAATTCTAATCTCCGACATAGAAGGTCATGACTCATACACATACCATTCGACCAACACTATAAACTAATTCATTATCTTTCTTAAGCATTGAGTGATTGAACGGTTAGATTTAATAATCCGAATAGAGAGCATAGTGAAGAGTTAAGAACGATTAACACCTAAGATTCTGTTCTTTTGGCCTAAATTTGTCTGAACTGAACTGAACTTAATGGAGTTGAACTGAACTGAACTGAACTGAACTTAATGGAGCTGAGCTGAACTGAACTTAATAGAACTGAACTGAACTGAACTTAATGGAGCTGAACTGAACTGAACTGAACTTAATGGAGCTGAACTGAACTGAACTGAACTGAATTGAACTGAAATAATAAAAAGATAACAATATTATTATTATTATTATCATTATTACTATTAATCATTAGTAATAATAATAATAATAATAATAATAATAATAATAATAATAATAATAATAATAATAATAATAATAATAATAATAATAATAATAATAAGATTAATATAATATAATATAATAATAATAATCAAATAAGATATAAAAAAAATATTATAGTAAAATAATAATAAAAAAAAAATATTAATATGAATGATAACATTATTAATTATAGTAATATAATAAAAAAATAATAATATTATAGTAATATAAACAATAATATAAAATATAAAATATAATTTATAATAATAATAATAATTAATATTATAATAATATAAATCATTTATAATAATAATAATATTATTTAATAATAGTCTAATCAGATGTATAAAAAAATAAAAAAATAATATAAGAATAAATATTATAATAATAAAATACTAATATAAATGATAATATTATTAATATCAATATAATATAGTAATAAATATATTAACAATAGTAACTAAAAAAATATAAATAATATAAATAGTAATAAAGTAAATATAATTAATAATAATAATAATAGGCCTAATAATAATATATTAATACATTATAACGGTAATAATATAAGAATAAATAAATATATTAAACATAAATATAATAATATAAAGAATAATTATAACGGTGATATAATAGTAATAAAATAATTTTTTAAAAATATAAATATAATAATAATAATAACAATATTAAATGAAATAACATAATAGTAACAATGATAATAATAATAATAATAATAATGTTGAAATAAAAGTAATCTGAACTGAATTGAACTGAACTGAACTGAACTTAATAGAGCTGAACTGAACTGAACTGAACTGAACTTAATAGAACTGAACTGAACTGAACTGAACTTAATAGAGCTGAACTGAACTGAACTGAACTTAATGAAACTGAACTGAACTTATAGGAACTGAAATTAAGTCCAAAAGAACAAGGCCTAGGAGGGGGAGTGGGTGAATTAGGTGTACTTTTAATTTTTTTTACTTAACTTGGTTATTTGATAACACAAGCAAGAACAATTAAGTACGAGACTTGAGAAGCTTAATTGAATTTAAGTTCACAAGAAATAACAGCAACTCTGAGTCACAATATGAAGGACTGTGACACAGACAAGGCAGCAAGATATACAATACGTCACAGTATGGAAGACTGTGGCGCAGACTTAATAACGAGATGAGCAGTAAGTAAATAATAAGCAGCGGAATGTGAAAGTAAATGAACAAACAAAACGATGTCTTTAAATTGGTTCAGCTTCTACTCCGAAGCCTACATCCAATGTTATTTTATTACTTGTTTAGAAATTTTACTCAAACTTACTAAACCCCTTATCATGAAAATAACTCGCCAACCAACCCCGGTTGCACTCAAACTTAAAGCTACTCCGCTTCAAGAGTTTTTGTGTTCTATCTCACAGGTTTACAGAGTCTTGACTCTCAATCGTACACTTAATGAACATGGAGATCACAATTACGACTTAAACACGAGATCATGGAACAAACTTAGATGTCACAGTGCAACGAACTGATACATGGAGATTTACAACTCTTTTGAAAAACGATTGAAGACTGTAAACTTAAAACGATTTTGCAAACACTTGAAAACAGAGATTTAAACTCATAAATGATTTGTAAAGTTTCTCAATAAATGCTCTTAAAAGTCTTAGTGATGAATGAGAAATGAGGAGGCTATTTATAGAAGAAGATGTGTGTAAAGAAGGAACCCAACACATCATCTTCTTTTTTTATCCAATAGATAATATGATGAAGAATCATTTCAAAATCTCATTAGTACAATTTGATTTGTGAGTCTCAAGAGAGCTGTCCATTTTTCAGTAAAGAAAGAAGTGTGTTTTCATAATTGTTATGAGAACCATAAATTACTTGTGACCATTGGTTATTAACCAAGTAGGCTTAGCTTCTCAATTAAACAAAATTTTCTCTTTCAAACTTGTAATTTGTTTCTTTGAAAATCAGAAATCATTTAGAAATAGATAGTTGAGTATTTTGACAAATAAACTCATTCGAAAATTTCTCCTTTCGTTGTATCAGAAACATAGTACCACAGTGACGTGCACTGTTGCATGGTTTTGCAGTCACTTGACAAACTAAGAATGTTACACTACTTCGTTTACAACATTCGACTTAGGCTAGGACTTTCTTCATCTTTGATCATCCTTGCACCATCCTTGAGAAATAATTGAGAGCTTCAAATGCTATAAATCATAACTACGAAGCAAACCATTAAATAACAATGAAACTTGACATCATCAACCAAGTGTGGTTCTAACACATAAACTTCATACTAAATTATTCGGTAAATATTAGATGCGGAAGCGTACCTTATTACATGACGAAAGGTTGGGATGAACTGCCTGAATGGACAGTCTTCAGATTAGGTCTTCTAGTAGACACATATACCATAGAGATCTGTGTACTGATGGGAGGCGAGGAGATTAGGTTATTGTGTGCTACCAGAGTACCAGGGACCATAACCCAGGTGACAACTAATGTGTCCATCATGCATTAGAAAACCTAATGGGTATCTACACTAGTAGAAAGTCTGGCCCATACTTTTTAAGACGTATAATAATAAGCTCATATCTTATACACCGTTGTGGATCACTTTATATTTGGGCGTTACTTAATAGATAGCGTAAAAATATAATTATAATTGTATTAATTATTTGTCCACATATATTATTGTATCAGACCCATATTTCTTACAATCTCCCACTTAGGCCAAATACATTCATATATTGTGACACCTGATAATTGTATTTACAATAACCTTATGAGCTCAAAAAGTGCTATCAACAAACTAACTATCTTAAGCAATTTGATCCATCAATTATACCAACATAGGATCAAAGCGGCATTTGCTACAGTTTATCGTAGCAGGACCCTCAATGGTCACATATGCTAATATAACCAACGACATGAATCAAGCATGGGAGTGTAGCATGGAAATAGCATCCGAATGTGATCCTTATATGCATATTTCCAACTGGTCCACCTTTGTGAGATCAACCAAAATAATACAGAGTGAAAGTGGAAACCGAAAACCTTATTTCTGCAGAACTTTAATAGCCGTAATCTTTAGTGTGTCTAACATGACAAACTCCCACTTAAACTGAATTTCCTTAAAACCGAAACACCCAATTGAGCAATGAGCTCAAGGAAGACCGTGGGTGGTAATTCCTTAATAAGCGGATCCGCAAAATGGAGTTTGTATCAACATGTATAATTGACACCTTTTCACTCTGAATTGTTTCTTAAACAATACATCACTTGTAATGTCATTGTAAACTATAACTATTACATTTATCACAAATTACTTCAGTGATCTTTCAATAGCGTACTGAATTTGCAGCCTAGTGACAAATGTTCATAACCAACTAGGAGTCGAAATACTGAATGATCTCAACCTGAATCGATCTCCTATATAATAGTAGGATCACCCACCTTATGTTAATTTTACGATGTGGGACAATTTTACTATTTATACATAGTATATTCATCGCATCTACAAACTTTTAAGAGATCTCTAAGACAATATTTAAGAGATTCAAAAATTTTGGGTTGATACCTACGATTTAAGGATGACTCCTATTTATAATCATAGGATTACCCACTTTATGTTATTTTTCCGATGTGATACAATACTACATTTTATACGTAATATATATATATATATATATATTATAATATATATATATATATATATATATATATATATATATATATATATATATTTACCACATCTACATTAGAGACTCAAAAGATTTTGGGTGGATACATAAGTTCCAATGATGACTCCTATTTATAATCATAAGATCACCATATCTTAAGGTAAATTTTCGATGTGGGACATTTCTACTTTTTATATCTAGTATATTCACCACACCTATATTATTTTTTAATGTTGTGACAAACAACATACTAAGTAGTACATCATATTTTTCTATAAAATAATTATTTCTTGACTACTACTAAACTGTTATACTAATATTTGAATAATAAAAAATATTTGAAAAACCTTTTATTTAATTTTCATATACTTAGGTTATAGTTATATGACATTATTAACAATATGGTAGTAAAAAATACAAAATTTATACTCTAATGAAAGCATTTTGCGTTAAGAATCCAAATATGTAAGTTTCGAAATATTTTGCAATATACTTTTTTTTGTCAAATTGTAATCAATTTTTTTTACATAAATAATAATTGTGATATTAGAAATATTACAAAGTACTTCCTCCATTCAACTCCACACTACATGTTTATATTTTGGACACTATTTACAAGTCGGAAGAATCTTTCAATTTCCGTCTAATATATAAGAGAAAATATATTCATGTGGAATCTTGTTTGATTCGTCTTTAAAAGTATATTAAAAATATCTAACTTGTATAATTTTTGCAAATACGTAGCGAAATATATTTACGACGCAAAACACGCGTTGACAAACGTGAAAAAGCAAAGTTGTAGTTGATGATCATTATTTATATACATATTTTATGCTTCCCTTAGTTACATTTGACTCGATTTACCGTCTTTCCTTGCTTATTTCTATGCTATTTTAGCTAGAATATCGATTCTGCCGCTTCTGTTATGTTTTAATGCAGATTGGATGCATTTGGAGCTTTTTGAGTAGATATGGAGCATGGCGGCACTACTACAAAAAAAGGCTATGACTACTAGATAACTGTTGTTAAAACGTGTGAATAATTATGGTGGAAAAGATACAAAAACGGTTCTGTTAAATGAAACCGTTGTTAAAGGTATGATTAGTTTTGGTGGGAAAGATTATAACAACGCTATTGTTTTTCAAACCCGTTGTGAATATAGTTAATTACAACGGAGTATATTAAACAAGCCCTTGTGGAAAGCTTTAATAACAACATGTATATCAGAATACACCGTTGTTAAAACGTGTGAATAGTTTTGGTGGGAAATATGTAACAACGGTCTGTTTACCAAAACCGTTGTTAAAGGTATGATTAGTTTTGGTGGCGGAAAGATTATAACAACGCTTTAGTTTTCAAAACCCGTTGTGAATATTGTTAATTACAACGGTGTATAATAAAGAAGCCGTTGTAGAAAGTTTTAATAACAACAGGTATTTTAGAATACACCATTGTTAAAGGTATGATTAGTTTTGGTGGGAAATCTGTTACAACGATTTTAATGAATTTTGGAAAACCGTTGTTATTATTTTTATTATTGTTTTTGAAAAATTTGTAATTTGTTCCCCTGCCAGTGAAAATCCTGCATAAATCAGCAGCAGTAGCAGCACGCATAAACCACTTTCAGCAGCAGCAAAATGATATATCTATATATAAATCAGAGCAATTCATGTACAGAGCAATTTATGTACAGAGCAATTCATGTACAGCAGCAGCAAAATGATATATACAACCAAAATGATCTCCTTCAGAGCAATTCATACTTACAATTTGCTCTAATGACTTCTACAAATTAAAGTTCCCTATCTGCTTCCAAAATAATCTAAATTTCATTTATTCTTTCTTACCATAATGTTCAAGGACGTATTTGCCCCACAAGTCCCTTACCTCGTCTATATGCTGCTTAGCGTATTCAGGGACATGTGGCGTGCTGATTAAATACTGCGGATAAAACAAATAAAAGACATCGATCAGTAGGGTAACAACAGTATATGCATACATAGCAACATCGATCATATATAGCAGAAAAGATATCAGCTCTAATGAAAAAAAGTAAATAATAGCTACATTAAACTACTAACTCTTTCTGGAATGCTGATATATCTTCGCCTAATAATCTCCAACATGAAACGACAAACGTAGTATCCACATTGTATGCTATCCGGCTGTTTAGGGACCTATTATTACATAAAAAACGAAGAGACGAGAAGACAATTTCCAATTAGTTTAATGCGTAATTAAAAAAGACAGATGTATATGCGTAATTATTTTAATGCACTTAATTATTAAGGTATTTTATTTGCGCGTACGTACCCCTGTTATCGTAATAAAAGTAGGGCCATCATCAGAATCTTCCGTCGGTTGATCGTCGTTTGCTCTTTTCTTCTCAAAGGCCCTTTAAAAAAGGAAAGAGGCCGAAAGTCACATAAACTTACTTAATAATAATAATTGAAACTTAATATTATGTGCCAAATCAGTATTATAAACTTACTTAATAATCATCTTCTTAAAGGTCTCGGATGGTTGTTTATCTAAAGAGTCCAACCAAAATACTTTCTTCTTGGTCGGATTGATCGCTGCTAGCACCCAATGTCTCCTAGATCGAGAGACACATCATTATTAACAAGCACAACATGCATCATAACCAAACATGTAAAAATGCAATTGTATTTGGAATCGTAATATTAATTATATATTACCCGACTTCATTATAAGGGGCAAGAATGAGCTTTTTGTTTTTCGCCAATTCCGCAGCAATATAATCTATACGTTCTTCATACGAAATCATCCCGATATGCATAGATAAAATATTTGGGCACAGGAATCCGTATAGAGCAAGTGGATTCTTGGTCTCGGGGATCACAACCGATTTCAAGTACCTACATGACGGTTTTAATTCCGATATTAAAAACACTATATCTTAGTCAGAATATTAGAATATTGCATGATTTAATTTATTAAGAAATTTACTTCATCCAAACATATAGGTGTTGGACATCAATCTCGTTAAGGCAGCCCAAATGGCTAGAATTTCCCAATCCAGCATTGCTTGACGTTCT
>JAIUZE010012022.1:0-13906 GCA_022085475.1 Heliosperma pusillum | reverse complement strand
AAACGAATAAATCGTATTTCACCTCAATTTCCGTCAGTAAATTATATTTTTTTGACCAAGATGTATGTTATCTAGCCATAAAATTCTACGCCGAACCCAAAAATGTCCTTATATTTTTAAAATAAATTTCGTAAGGCGGAGTTCTCACGGTTCTCATTATCTTAGTGATTCTCACCGGATCCTAATTCTATATATATATATATATATATATATATATATATATATATATATATATATATATATATATATATAGAGTCTGAATCCGGTGAGGCAGCAAATTATGGCGAGGCAGCCTGCCTCACCAAACTTCTCACTGGACTGATAATCATTTATTTCGTTGGGCTGACAAATAATTCTTTTGGCCCAAATACCAAAAACAATCAACGTTGAAATTGGGCTGACAAATAATTCCCTACCAAATTTCTCAATTCAATTTCTCAAACTTCTCTCTGCTTCTTTGTAAGAACACACGACACCATCAACGTTCAATCAATTTCGCAATTCACAATTTCAATCAGTTTCTCTCTGCTGCGATTTTACGAAATTGGGCATCGATATTATCGAAACAACACAAGACAACGTGAGCTTAGCAAAATTCAGTAGAAAATTTCAATTAATTTTCAGGTAATTTCAAGAAAATTTCAATTAAAGGGAATAAGGCAATAGTTATTCATAAAATCGTTGATTAATTTAGGATATAAGTCTCGATTTTCATCAAAATTTAACTTTTTTTATTAACCTCGTCATTTCTTATTAATTACAACGTTGATTTTGACGTTTTGCAGCTCTAATTGTTATGGAGATTGTATATATTACAAATAATAGTTCTATTGAAACAGGTATATGTTTTGCCGCTTTCATTTCGATTTTGTGAATTTAAGACTTGGTGTTTATGGTTACTGTGTAATAAAGATTTGATTTTGGGATCATTATAATACTTGTTACGTCTGTTTGTGAAAAAAATTTCCTTCTTTAAGTAGGGCATCTTTTTGTGAATCCTACGCCTAAGGTTTTTGAATGTGGGATCTTAGTTTGTGAAACTCCTATGAAAACTCATGAAAGCGATTTAAACAATTTATAATCAAGTTTCACAAAATAAGATATAAGATTCACAAAATAGCCACTAGGATTCACAAAATAAGACATGATTTTGCGAAACTTATAATAATCGTTCCGTCATGTTGAGTATTTAATTACAGCTAAGTTTTGTGAACCTTGACTTTTTATGTTGTGAAACTTCGTCCTAAGTTTGTGAAACTACTTGGAAATTAGGAATTTTCCTTCTTTAAGTAGGGCATCTTTTTGTGAATCCTACGCCTAAGGTTTGTGAATGTGGGATCTTAGTTTGTGAAACTCCTATGAAAACTCATGAAAGCGATTTGAACAATTTATGATCAAGTTTCACAAAATAAGATATAAGATTCCCAAAATAGCCACTAGGATTCACAAAATAAGACATGATTTTGCGAAACTTATAATAATCGTTCCGTCATGTTGAGTATTTAATTACAGCTAAGTTTTTTGAACCTTGACTTTTTATGTTGTGAAACTTCGACCTAAGTTTGTGAAACTACTTGAAAATTAGGATTTTTCCTTCTTTAAGTAGGGCATCTTTTTGTGAATCCTACGCCTAAGATTTGTGAATGTGGGATCTTAGTTTGTGAAACTCCTATGAAAACTCATGAAAGCGATTTGAACAATTTATGATCAAGTTTCACAAAATAAGATATAAGATTCACAAAATAGCCACTAGGATTCACAAAATAAGACATGATTTTGTGAAACTTATAATAATCGTTCCGTCATGTTGAGTATTTAATTACAGCTAAGGTTTGTGAACCTTGACTTTTTATGTTGTGAAACTTCGACCTAAGTTTGTGAAACTACTTGAAAATTAAGAATTTTATTTGTTAAAGTAGGGCCTCCTTTTGTGAATCCTACACCTAAGGTTTGTGAATGTGGGATCTTAGTTTGTGAAACTCCCATGAAAACTCATGAAAGCGATTTGAACAGTTTATGATCAAGTTTCACAAAATAAGATATAAGATTCACAAAATAGCCACTAGGATTCACAAAATAAGACATGATTTTGCGAAACTTATAATAATCGTTCCGTCATGTTGAGTATTTAATTACAGCTAAGTTTTTTGAACCTTGACTTTTTATGTTGTGAAACTTCGACCTAAGTTTGTGAAACTACTTGAAAATTAGGAATTTTTCTTCTTTAAGTAGGGCATCTTTTTGTGAATCCAACAGCCAAGGTTTGTGAATGTGGGATCTTAGTTTGTGAAACTCCTATGAAAACTCATGAATTAGGAATTTTCCTTCTTTAAGTAGGGCATCTTTTTGTGAATCCAACAGCAAAGGTTTATGAATGTGAGATCTTAGTTTGTGAAACTCCTATGAAAACTCATGAAAGTGATTTGAACAATTTATGATCAATTTTATGATCAAGTTTCACAAAATAAGATATTAGATTCACAAATTAGGCACTAGGATTCACAAAATAAGATATGATTCTTGAATATGAGACTTGATTTGATGATTTTTTTTCTTAGGTGTTGATTCTAATGCGAACTCCAACAGAGAGGATAATGTTTCTGTTAATGCTCGTGTGGGTTCTCGTGAGACTTCTGGTTCTAATGTTGGTTATGGTGAGGGTGGTGAGGGTTCTAATGTTGGTTCTGGTGAGGGTGGTGAGGATATCGTTGTCCTTGACATTTGCAGATGTGTTTAAAAAAACACTTGCAGATGTGTTTAAAAAAGCAAGACATAGGTTTTGTATGTGGCACATCATGAAAAAAGTAACCGACAAAATTGGGAGCTGAATTTGCAAAGACACTGATTTTCTAACCCGTTTTAACAATGTCATCTGGGACAACGATATCCTTGACTGTTTTTTCTTCTGAAACACACCTATCTAAATAGATAAAAACCAAGACCATAATAGGACCGCCAAACCAATTCTCCTTGACTGTTTTTTCTTCTGAAAACTCCTCCTTTTGCCACGACAAAACTTGCTCAACTAGTTTCTTTTTTATGAAATTACACCAATTATACTCCGAAATCAAAGAAGTGTCAGATAGGCTTTTAAGGATCCGCAGACTTGCCTTGTTGCCTTTTACACCACCTAAGAAACTTGAGAAGATGTATACAATAAAGTTTCTTTTGAAACTGTCACCACCATCAATCTGTGTAGAAAGTTTCCTAAGGATGACTTTAACGTCAATTAGATCACCTTCATATTGACTTTTGAAGTCCTCCAAAAGAGATAAAAACTGTGGAGACTTATCTCCGATTGGTGCTTCATCAACTACCAGTGGTCCCATTGGTATTCCCATACAAGCATGTATGTCTTCCTCTAAAATAGGAAGATTGCCATCCAACAAGCACCCCTTGTACGGGTCAAAAGTAGAGACAAGCCAGTAAGCCAAGTTTCCTGGGACTGTGTCAGTTTGAAGGTGCAAGAGACCCTCAAATCCCATTTGTTTGATTGCCAAAATTTGATTATCTGATGGTTTATTGGTTGGATTGTTGATAAATTGGTAAATACCAGAAGGAGACATCCTACTTCTCAAAGAAGGCATTTTAGGCATTTTATGTGAAATCTTTATTTATTTGTTAGCAGGTTCAGCGGGAGTGCACTCACGATTGCACACAAGCTCCTTCATATTATCTAACTAAGGGGATAAAACACCATTCCTGCATGACCAAATATAAGTTGTTAAAAATGTAGTTTCACAAACCATAGATGTAGGATTCACAAAACGATGGCCTACTTTCACAAAGTCAATTCCTATGTTCACAGCAGTTTCACAAACTAAGGTCTTAGACTCACACCACAAACTAAGGTTCACATAAATATTTCTATGTTTCACAGAATCATGTCCTATATTCACAACTAAACAAATATATAGTCATTATATATATTAAATTTTCACATTGACAGAGAGACCATTATAAGGTTCACAAAATCATACTTATGTTTCACAAAGTCAGGTCCTAGATCCACAACTTAACAAACATATATGCATCATATCATTAACTTTTCACCGTGACTGGCCGACTATTATAAGGTTCACAAAATCATACTTAAGTTTCACAAAGTCAGGAACTAGATTCACCACTAAACAAACATATGGGCATCATATGATTAACGTAACACCGTGTCAGACCGACTATCACAACACAACAAGCCAAGTTTCACAAACCTAAGCTGTAGAATTCACAAACAGATGGTCTACTGTAACAAATAAATTTCCTAGTTTCAAGGAGTTTCACAACCTTTGGTCTTAGAATCACAACACAACACGCCAAGTTTCACTTATATAATAAAAATGGATGTTAAGCAGTTTTCAAATATAATGAACGTTGTTTGTGAGACTATTAGAAGGTTTGGAAAAGATTGTCTAAGTTTGAGAAAATCAAGTGTCGGATACACACGAACAAAAAGGGAGACATTATATCTCATAACTAAAAACAAAGAATGAGTAAGGGGAAGGTTATTTCAGTACTTTACCCTGCTTCTAATGCAAAGGGATACAATTAGACCTCAGATCATTACTTATTTAGGTCATTTAGATTTTTGAGTGCACTTTTATCATATCATGTGGTTTTGGGTACATGTCTACTTCAAGTCGCTTTTTTGAGGTTAGGTTGGTAAATTCGTGACGGGTCATTTTTGCTGGGCATACAAGGATAACAAGTAAAATTCCTTGATCAAACAGCTTACATTTCAACGAAAATTGAGAAATTCAAGCTAAATTACACGAAATTGTACATTGAATGCGACAACAGCATACGTTTGAATCAAAACTGGTAAAATCAAGCTAAAGTACGTGAAATTTGTACCTTGAATGCGACATAATTGTCAGTTTTGTTCGATAATTGAGGGGGAACATACGATCTGCTTCTTTAACTCAACTAAAATCATCAAACTTATTAAACCAAAGATCACTAGTGGCCACAACATCAACCATCAGAATGCAATTAAATGAGTGAGAGAAGTTTTATATGTACAGGAACAATTAATTGGTTTAACATTACGAAATGCAATCAAAAACAAGTTCGCAAACCGAAAAAAAACAAAAATCAAATCAAAAACAAGTTCGCAATCAAACAGCACACATTTCAACGAAAACCGATAAAATCACAATAAATTACATGAAACTTGTACGTAGACCTAGTTTCCCAAATTAAACCAAACAAATGAAATCAAACACAAATTCCGCAATCAAACAGCATACATTTCAACGAAAAACTGAGAAAATGACACTAAAGTACGCGAAATCTGTACCTAGACCTCATTTCACAGATCAAACCGAACAAAAATCAAATCAAACACGAATTCCTTGATCAAACAGCTTACAATTCAACGAAAGTTGAGAAATTCAAGCTAAATTACACGAAATTGTACATTGAATGCGACAGCAGCATACGTTTGAATCAAAACTGGTAAAATCAAGATAAAGTACATGAAATTTGTACCTTGAATGCGACATAATTGTCAGTTTTGTTCGATAATTGAGGGGGAACATGCGATCTGCTTCTTTAACTCAACTAAAATCATCAAACTTATTAAACCAAAGATCACTAGTGGTCACAACATCAACCATCAGAATGCAATTAAATGAGTGAGAGAAGTTTTATATGTACAGGAAAAATTCATTGGTTTAACATTCCGAAATGCAATCAAAAACAAGTTCGCAAACTGAAACAAACAAAAATCAAATCAAAAACAAGTTCGCAATCAAACAGCACACACTTCAACGAAAACCGATAAAATCACAATAAATTACATGAAACTTGTACGTAGACCTAATTTCCCAAATTAAACCAAACAAATGAAATCAAACACAAATTCCGCAATCAAACAGCATACATTTCAACGAAAAACTGAGAAAATGACACTAAAGTACGCGAAATCTGTACCTAGACCTCATTTCACAGATCAAACCGAACAAAAATCAAATCAAACACGAATTCCTTGATCAAACAGCTTACATTTCAACAAAAATTGAGAAATTCAAGCTAAATTACACGAAATTGTACATTGAATGCGACAGCAGCATACGTTTGAATCAAAACTGGTAAAATCAAGCTAAAGTACATGAAATTTGTACCTTGAATGCGACATAATTGTCAGTTTTGTTCGATAATTGAGGGGGAACATGCGATCTGCTTCTTTAACTCAACTAAAATCATCAAAGTAGACAAGATGAATTAAATTAACAGGAAATCGAATTAATTAATAGAATGAACAAAAGTGAACAATTAAATTAACAGGAAATCGATTAATTCCTATTAAACAGTAGCTAATCACAAGTAGATTGAGATATCCTACCTAGATTGAAAATTAGGAAGCTCGCGGTCAAAAATGGCAAGAAAAATGGAGGTTTTTCACCATGAAAATGAACGTTGTTCGGCAAGAATAACGAGCTGAAGAAGAGAGAGAGAGAAAGAGTGGAAGAGAGTGAGAAGAATAAATGAAAATAATGAAGTAAATGTCAGTAACACAAACTAGTTTTGTTAGGGGACACGTGGTACAATCTGAAACATCCATATGTTTTAGATCCGACGGCTAGGATGGGTACAGCTGCCTCACCCTAAGAAGGGTGCCTCACATGATTCAATTCCTATATATATATATATATATATATATATATATATATAGGTTCTTGTGAGTCCACCCTTTTTTTGAGTCTATGAGTCCTCATTCTAACCATTGGATGAGAGAGATGGATGGATGAGATTGTAGAGACAAAAACACACTTAACACTAATCAATTACCTATGCACTAATTAATGAACTTTCTCTCTCTAGCCTTTAGTTAATCACTTTTGAGTTTCTGAGATTTATGAATGAAAGTTCATTAATTAGTGCATAGGTAATTGATTAGTGTTAAGTGTGTTTTTGTCTCTACAATCTCATCCATCCATCTCTCTCATCCAATGGTTAGAATGAGGACTCATGGACTCAAAAAAAGGGTGGACTCACAAGAACCTATATATATATATATATAGGTCAGGATCTGGTGAGAACCACTAACATAATGAGAACTGTGAGAACCCTCACTAAATCTCCACCAAATCTTGTTTCGAAAGTTTTGTTGGATGTGAGTCCACCCTTTTTTTGAGTCCATGAGTCGTCATTCTAACCATTGGATGAGAGAGATGGATGGATGAGATTGTAGAGACAAAAACACACTTAACACTAATCAATTACCTATGCACTAATTAATGAACTTTCTCTCTCTAGCCTTTAGTTAATCACTTTTGAGTTTCTGAGATTTATGAGTGTAACTTCAGCCCCTTTTTGTGTAACTTCAAACTAAAGGGTGATTTCGACTATATAAATTTGAATTTATGAAACTTCAAGACAAGTTTATGTGATTTTAGACTTTTTATGAGTATAACTTCAGTCATTATGAGTGTAACTCCAACCGTTATTTATGAAACTTCAAACTAAAATGTGATTTCGACTATATAAATTTGAATTTATGAAACTTCAAGACAAGTTTATATGATTTTAGTCTTTTTAAGAGTATAACTTTAGTCATTACGAGTGTCACTTCAACCATTATTTTTGTAACTTCAAACTAAAATTTGATTTCGACTACATAAATTTGAATTTATGAAACTTCAAGATAAGTTTATATGATTTTAGCCTTTTTAGGAGTGTAACTTCAGTCATTACGAGTGTCATTTCAACCATTATTTTTGTAACTTCAAACTAAAATTTGATTTCGACTCCATAAATTTGAATTTATGAAATTTCAAGACAAATTTATGTGATTTTAGCCTTTTTATGAGTGTAACTTCAGTCATTACGAGTGTAACTTCAACCCTTATTTGTGTCACTTTCAACCAAAATGTGATTTCGACTACATAATTTTAAGGTTATGTAACTTTAAGACAAATTTATGTGAGTTTATCCTTTTATAAGTGTAACTTCAGTCATTACGAGTGTAACTTCAAGCCTTATATGTGTAACTTTAACCCAAAATACGATTAAATTTTAGCATTTTTGTGAGTGTAACATTTTTCTTTATTAGTGAAACTTCAATTATTATTTGTGTAACTTTAGTCATTTATAGTGTAATTTTATGTATTAGTCTTTTCTAGTGTGACTTCAGTCCAAACTAGTCTAATTTCAGTCCAAATCTATGTAAGTTCAGTCCAAACCTATGTAACTTCAGTCCAAACCTATGTAACTTCAATTATATAACTTTAGTATAAAATAGTGTAACTTTATATCTAGAAATAAAAACACCATAAAAAATAACAAAACGAAATCTAAAATAAATAAATAAAAACATAACAAATTCAAAAAAAAAAAACATAAAACATATAAAAAAATTTGTAACTTCAACAAAAAAACTGTGTAACTTCAGTCATTATATGGGTAACTTCAGTCATTATATGGATAACTTCAGTTACTAAAAGTGTAACTTCAGTCATTATATGTGAAAATTCAGTGAAACAACACCACTAACTACAAAATAATGTGTGTTACTTTAATAATATCAACAAGTCATTTTGTGTTACTTTGATATATGTGACTTTAATAAATAAGGCATGTAACTTTAATAGAGAATTTGTGTTACTTTAATATACAATATGCGTAACTTTAATAGAGAATTTGTGTTACTTTAATATACAATATGTGTGACTTTAATAGAGAATTTGTGTTACTTTAATATACAATATGTGTGACTTTAATAGACAATATGTGATATTTTAATAGACGTCATCATTAAAGTTTGACCCACTTTTTCAGATCTAAAAAAAACAAAGAAAAACAGAAAAATAAACAAAACAAATATTTAAACAAAACTGAAGAAGAAAAAGAAAAAGAAAAAGAAAAAAAAGAGAAATGAGAAGGAAGGACGGTGGATGTATAATCACTACTTTTCATAAACAAAAAAAGCTTATATTTGTTTTTTGGTGGTGTTTGTGGACGGCGGAAGGAGGAGGCAGGGGACAGGAAGAAGGAAGGAAGGAAGATGTGGTGGCGGAAGGAGGAGGCCGGAGGTGAGGCCGGTGGTGATGGTTGTGGACGTCGGTGGTCAGATCTGGTGGAGGCGGGTGTCTGGTGGAGGCAGGGGTCAGGAGTGGGGAGGCCGGCGTTAGGTGAGGCCGGTGGTGGTGGTTGTGGACGTCGGTGGTCAGATCTAGTGGAGGCGGGTGTGTGGTGGAGGCGAGCGGGTGTCTGGTGGAGGCGGTCTGGCAGGCGGCGTGGAGGCGGCGGGGGAGGAGGTAGGTGGTGGTGGGATTTCTTTTTTATTTTCAGATCTACTTTTTTTGTGGTGGTGTGTGTCGGTTTTGGTGGTGGTTGGGTGGTGGTGGTTGGGTTGAATGAAGGAAGAGTATTATTTTGGGGTTTTGAATTTATTAGGGTTTTAGAGAGATGAGAGGATAAATATTGTGTGAGATGAGAGAGAAGTAGTTGGGTGGAAAAGCTTATATATTGAATTAGGGTAGATTAGTGATTAGTTAGTGAAAAGTAGAGAGATAGTGATATTAATGACCATTTAGGAGTATCAATCTCAACCATCCATCACCCTCATCCAATGGTCACAAAGAGGACTCATGGACTCACTCTTTTGGGATGGACTCTCTTGATCCTTTCTCTCTCTCTCTCTCTCTCTATATATATATATATATATATATATATATATATATATATATAGAGGCAAGATCCGGCGAGTCCACCTAAATATTTGAGTCCGTGAGTCCAGCTATACAATATCAATGGTTACACTAAACAATATCACGAAAAAAATCAGCACAGAAGGGTGAAAAATATTATATGTAATACTACTCGTCGTTGACGACGACCACCCACCCACTAATAACGGCGACATATCCAAGCACGTAGATGACACAAGCAAATAATTATTCGGCACCATCATCACCCATTAATTATCCCTTGTTTTCTTTTCAATCTTCACATTCCTCCACCCTTACACATTACTCCTACTCGGAGCTCACACCACCCCCAATCGCAACAAAATTTGTCATTGTCGTCGTTAGATTAGGGCTCTCGTTGTCGGTTATGAAGAAAAATGCCAGAAGCAAAGAAGCTATATACAATAATTTTCGGGGACACACCGATAGTAATGACTTTCCGTTTAAAAAGGGCGAGAGAATGATGGTGTTTGTTGGAACTTTGGTATTGGAATCAATTGGGGTGAAAAAAAGTATGAAAAAAAAAGTTGGTGTTACTGCGCGAAAAAGTGGTTCAGGGTGTTGATATTGTATAGTATATCCCGTGATATTGTTTAGTATAACTTGTGATATTGAATCATGGACTCACGGACTCAAAAAGATAGGGTGGACCCACGTGATCCTAATTCTATATATATATATATATATATATATATAGAGAGAGAGAGAGAGAGAGAGAGAGAGAGAGAGAGAGAGAGATGATTTCAGGTAAGTCCTTTTATTTAGGTGAGTCCCTAAGTTCTCATAAGAGAGATGTAGTTTTGGAATGCAGTACAATCCATAGGTTTAAAAAACACTTTCCCGGCCACAATATCATAGCCAACCAAAAAGTTCATTTGGGAAACATTCCCTAAAGTTGGGCTCTTAGGGTCTTCCCCGGATAAAATAGCAAGGCACATCACTCCCTTGGTTACTTCGATAAATGTATTAAATGGCTTCAACACCACGTCGCCACCGTCAAAAAGGGCCGTGACATCCGGAATCCCTAGATCGACTCCACCGTTATTGGTTTGATAACATACCTTTAGTTGTTTTGTTGGATATTTTATCTTGGGTGCATGGATAATGTTATCTAATGCTGATATAAGACCGTTGTACATACCATAGGGTAAAACAGTCATTGTTGCTCCCGAGTCTATAAGGATATTTCCCGTATTTAATTGATTAGGAAATTCTTTTTTTAAGGGACGATATTTTTGTGTTTCCGACACTAATCCCGTTTAAGGTAAGTGTATAAAAGGTCTGGCCATCTCTAATTATTGGGGTAGAAATAACACCCGGTCCAGAAACCTCCGCTAAATCTCCGAAATTGATAGTACTTGTATAAGTACCTTCTTTTGAAAAAGGGATAAAACAATACGAGAATTTACCACCAATTCTCGTACCTAGTTGCGATATCAACGACAATGGTCCGCCACCAAGCCCTATTATACCGGTACCTTCTTTATCGTATAAAATCCCGTCGCTATTAATACTACAACCAAAGGTAATCTTTGGGACTTGTTTTCCTTGTGGGAAGGTTATGATTTTGGTGGCAAGGAACCCTGCCGTGTAAGACAAGTCAGCATATTGATACGAATAGAAACACTTGTTTTCCCTAGAACAACTGTGTTGAGTCCCGCTTAAAGCAAGACAACCTTGTGTGTCACAAGATTGATTCATGTACGACCATGATTTACTTGGGTAAAAAATCGGAAGGGTTTGCTTGTAACATTGTTTACAAGGTTTGCATTGAGTCCATATAAGATCGCTTCCAGTGTCTATAATCCCCATTTGTAACACGGGTGGTGACCCGAAGGACAATTCCATATAGTACTCTCATCGAGCATACTTTACTTTCGATTATGAGTTGCCTGTTAACGAGGATGTCCTGTATCGGTCAATTGCAGACATTGAACGTTGGATCGAGTTTCTTAGACGTTCATATTGATTAAGGGATGAATGGTATGACGGAGATAAGGGTGAAAAATCGCGGTGGATTAGCTTAGCGTTGAAGCTAATTTCAGCGGTTAATGAGGGATGAACAATTGCGATCAATGTAATTAACAATGATGTTAAGAAAGAGCTATAGCTAATTGCCATAGTTCAACATAATTTTAGACAACAATATGGAGGATTGATAATGATTGTTTGATATTCTAACTATATATTCATGGGTTATATACTTATATAGTGGGTAGAGGTGAATTCACTTATGCGGCTTTAGGTAAGTAATTTTCAACAAATAAGTTAACTTTTGTTATAACCTTGATTTTATGTAATCTTATTGATATTTATGAAATATATGGCAAAAAAATCCTTTTATTACATATAGAAACAAAGATATTTGTTATATCAAGCCACATCATTAAATGTTTAAATCAACTTTTACTTATATTTTTACATCTTTAATTTACATGTTACGACAATAGTAATGGTAACATATAAGAAGTTTCATATTATATAAATACTCCGTAACTCCTTAACCATTGAGCAAAAAAATAAGGAACTTCTTATATGAAATTGGTTTCTAAAGTAAGAAACCAGTTTCATAATTGAATATCAGAGAAAAAAGGGACTCACAATGAATAAGAAGTTTTATAATTAATGATGTGTGTCAATGAAAAAAAGATAATATGAAAACTTCGTATATGCTACTATTGTTATTTCCCTTTTAAGTGTTGTGCTTACTACGGAGTATAATTTTAGTGGGAGTTTCAATAATATTAATATTACTTAAACCTCTTTGTTATAACAAACATTTATAAGACAAATCATGCAATTTTGCATGGATTTATGCTAGCTACGGTATAATGTACTTGCGATCCCTTTTATTTGTTTACCTTTAAAATAAAATACACATCAAAATAATAATAACAAAAAATGAATTACAAAAGATAACACAACAGATTGCTATATGCATTGCATATGTAAGGAAATATGGTATAATATACCATACATATCATGTCACACGTATATAGAATGAGATTTGGACATAGTAAATGTAGTAGAAAATCAGAGAATAATTTTCAATTCTAGACCAATAGCAACACGGAGATAAGCTGCAATATTGACAAATCTATACTCCTGTAATTTTACATACCATTTTTTTTCGCAGTTGCTAAATCCTACACATATTTTTACTTTATCCTACACATTTTTCTCCTCTTTTCCACAATTTCCCTCATCATAAAAATAATAAACAAAAAATTCTCACTTTCATCTCTCCTCCAAAAACCAATCAATCTGAATTTTTTTTGATAAGTGTAGATCTTAATTTGTTCATATCACGAGTAGTTTTTTTTTTTTACGTATTATTAAGAATTTCGTTATATCATTAATATTCAACTTGTAATTGACAGTTTTTTTTAAAGGTTTTTGTTATACAATTAGGGTTTGAATGTGAGTGATTGAAGAGGTGGCTGGGGTGGTTGTCGAAGTAGAGGGTGGGGGTAAGGATGGCGTCGCCGACGTGATGATGGTTGATGTACCGACAATGGTGCGGTGATGTATCGACAATGGAATGGTGACTGAAGTGGTGGTTGTACGGGAAATAAAGCAGTACCATGGCTGGACGACGGCGGTGGCGAAGGAAGGAGGGGAAGTATGGTCGGTTGTGGGAGAGGAGAGGGTGGTCGAAGTCGGAGTGGGGCTGGTTGGCTACTGGTTGACTGTAGGGGTAGTTGGAGGGGGCAATTCTCCTCTTCTATCTCTCTTTCTCAAGTTTATTTTGTGTGGGTAAAAAAATGAAAGGGCAAAATTAGAAACAAAATTGTAAAAATGTGTAGGATTTAGTAATATCTTGTGTAGGAAATAACAAGTCCCTTTTTTTTTAGTAAATTTTACATACGATTTTTGAAGTCCCTTAAAAAAAAAATAGAGACTAAAATAATGTATTACAACGGTAGTTTGGTTAACGTAAATACTTGTACAAATGTGGATTGTAAATCCATTTTTAGTTTACCACAATAACCTTTTTTTTTAGAAGTTTACCTCATAGCCTTGCGAAAGGTAATAATGAACTTATGATACAGGGTTTTCTATAGAGTTATTCAAAGTACCAATAATTTATTGGAAATGAGTTAAATTAAATTGAAGTGTTTGTGCCGTATATATTGTGACATAATTCAAAAGTTGATCCATGAATAACATGTAGGATATGTAAGCATTATTCGACGGGAATAAAGAAGACAAAGAAG
>JAIUZE010012021.1:0-69625 GCA_022085475.1 Heliosperma pusillum | reverse complement strand
GGGGAGTAACTCCGGGTTCTCCCAGCCATATCACATCAAACGTACATAGAAGGAAATACCAAAGTAGAAGCATGCATATATAGATATACATGTGAGATACAATAAGAATAGATAGGCAATTCAATATATAATGATAAGAGCATATAGAATACAAATCCGAATCCATCATGTGATTCAAAGACTCGGGGAAGACACTCTTAGGCAACCGAATACGCTCACTAGGGCTTACATCTCACCGTTAGAGGTATAAGTTTGATAAGATGGAGACTCGACAAACAAACCATGCCAAGTCATGTGATTACCATGAATAAATCCATCATGTTATCATCCATTCACATAACTCAATACATAGACGGTGCCCAATCATGCAATGACCATGAATAATATCATGAAATCACGCATTCAAGAACGACGACACAAAGACGACATCTCTCACGGTAAATGAAACGCACTAGCATCGTGTACATGGCAAGTATGATTAAAAGGCATCCACGGGATATAACATTTCCCTGAACTCATACACGATGCTACATTTCGTATATGTAGACTAATTTCCTCCTGGTAGCACGACGATATAAATATCCGGTCCTAGTATAAATCTGGCCAGACTCTCGGAATAAACCATTTTCCGATTCGACATGCGATGACATTTTCGCAATCCAAGACTCGGTCAACCTTGACGCCGAGTACCCCAAATTCGGTAGAACAATTCACGAAAGAGGCGGAAAAGAGCACAAGCCTCATAACAAGCGGTACCTACATGCAAATAACACCACCTCGCAAGTACACAACATTTGACGGCCGGGTCGATCAACGCAATGCGTTCAACTCCCAACAACGTCGTCGTATGCCCACTAACACATGCAATTAAGCCGTAGGATACCTCTCCGTTCCGACATTCCAGCCTTACGAACGTGGAGGTAGCCAAGGGAATGAGAGTACAAAGCACATAACAAAATAGTGCTCAAACCGTAACATTTGTAAAACCGACTCAAAGTGGGACATACCAAAAACCGTCCCAAAACATGAGAATAGGGAATTATATAAATTTAACTATGATAAAAATGAATCAATACATGATACATAAGCATTAGAACAAGTTTATGAAGCATAATAAATAAGAAACATAGATCCCCTGTCCAAAACAACGTTGTTTGGAAACCAACTAAAACAAAGGTCCACTTAAAACGGTCATAACTAGAGTTCTAGACATTAAAATGCAGAAATTCGAAATGGAGGGGATATCTTATCCTCTTATGGTTCCAACGGGATGTCACAAGCCCAAAACAAGCAAGTAACGAAGGAGATATGATCATTTTACGAAAAGGGGTCAGTGCAGGAAAACTGCAGTCGACTTGGAAAACCTGGCAGCAAGCAACGCTGCCAGCGCCAGGCATTGCTGCCAGCGTCCTACGACGCTGCCAGCGTCCAGGGAACGCTGCCACCGTCCTGGTCTGGCAGGCACGGATCACACAAATTTCACAATTTCACAAAGGCGTAACACAAATATCATATATCATCACAAATCATCAATTCTCATATCAATTATCAACTAACAACAACCATCATCAACAATACAATTCCTAAGATTACTAACCATTTTCTAAATACGATTTCTAACATAGAAAACACATGCAAACACGTAAATGATATCGAGTAACCCTTCACCATTACCTTTTCGCGTCTTCAAACGATTTCTAAGCCTTCCTAGTCTCCACCTACAATTAGATAATAAAAGATGAATATAATTCACCTTTGAGAATGACGGATAAATTGAAAAGCGAGAAAGACGGTAATTTTATTACCAATACGGATAGAGGAAGATGAGAGGGGAAGAATAAGACGAACTTACGTGAATTTGAGCGAGAAATGAAAGAGTTATGACAATTCTAAGACGGATCAAAATGGAAACTAAGCTTTTGGGGTTTTCTTAGTGAGGAAGAAGGAGTTGAGTTGTGAGGAAGAATTAGGTTAGGGTTAGTATAAGTAGAGAGTGAGTGGAAAAAGTCAAGAAAGGTCAAAGACGCCTTAAGACGTGATTCACTTGAAATCTCACGTAAAATCCAAATACGAACTCGGAAATTCTAAATTCGACATGGAAAATTTAAATCTAACTAAAACTAAATTTCGCTGAAAAGTATCCGTATAATATTTTCAATATAAAAATAGGGTACATTTGCGGGTGTTACAATATACCCCTTTTAATATTACTTTTATAGCATTTCCTATCAGTTTATAATTGATCTCCGAATAAATTTATTAAGAGATTGTTTCTCAAGAGACCTACTAAAATGAGAGGAATATGCGTAAAAAAAAAATTATTTATGACGTATCGTTTTTCGAACAGAACAGAGTTGAACTGGAAAACTATCCTCCCTAGTAAAACATAACTTTGGTACATAGAGGAAAACCTTTGATTTTCTTTCTCTCCATTCTTTGTCCATTACTCTAAATTCTCTAATAGATTATTATCATATACTCCCTCCTAGTTTACTTGTTCTTCCCTTTTCTTTTGTGCACAAAGATTAAGGAAGTGAATTTGGACCACACAAAACACACTACCCCACATGCAATTGAATTTAGACCACACAAAAGCTTCTAAATAAGGAAAGAGTGAAGAACATCAAACTAAGCTCAAATAGAAAAGAGGGAACAACAATCAAACTAGGAGGGAGTATATTATTTTTCTTCCACATTATCCTCCATTACTTCTACTTAACACCGTTAAATCGGAATTTTTTTTAAAGTAGGGTTATTGTGATAACTATTTCTCGCTTTAGGGTTGGTTTCAAACTATTTCCTTCCAATGGGTCCACGTCATCAATATTTTAATTTTTTTTAACAAATTTTATGCAAATCGCTACTTGAAATAGCGATTTTGCTCTTTATATTGTAAATTCGCTACTTATATCAAAAATTGAAATTAATATTAATAGTTTAAGGTAAATCGCTATTTGATTTAGCGAATTGCTCAAGCTGTGTTGCATTTGCAATGATTCTGGAGCGGTCCAATTCAATGAAAAGCAGGAAGAGTGTTGATAAAGGCACGTGGGTATTGATTCATTGACTCCTAATCTCCTATTTCCATCTTCCTTTTGTCTCTCATTTTTAGTGATAGAGATCTACTTACCTTCCTTTACCAGTTACTGCTACTTTGCTAGCTCCAACATTTTCAACCTATCTCATAACAATATACCATGTCATTTTTCAGCAACTGTCATCAAAATTATAAATCAAAGGAAAGCCCTTCTGCATCCTCAATTAATACCGCTGCGAACTCGCTTTGTTAAACCCATCTTCAAACTCACGACAAGCATTGCACCTTGCATCATCGTTTATGCGACGACGGTACTGGATATTTCTTACAACTGCTAGAATATTTATGCAGGTTTGCCCAGCCAAGTTAGCAAGTTTCGATGGCTAAATCATTAGTATTCCAATTCTACCCCTTTACTAATAGAATTTTCCTTCAGGTTTAAATCACTAGTATGATGGAATAGAAACTAATGAAGCCGTAAAATTGTAAGAGGGTTGTACAAGGAAAGAGAATAGGTCTGGGAGATGTTGATAAATGGTCACCATCTTTGGTGTATCCATTATTGTAAGAGAGCAACATGTGCAGTGGCGGACCCAGGAATTTCGAAGAGGTGGGCCACAATTTTTTTTTGTCGATTTTTCCGCTTAACATATTGTTGTCAAAAGATCACTTTTTTTTTTTTTTTTTTTTTTTATCTTTTTAATCTATAAATGATAACATGTGACAACCAAAAGTAATTAATTTTTTATGTTACTCATATACAACTGGAAGGTGGAGAAATTTCCAAATTTTCAATGGTGTTATTTTTTGTCTATTTTAAAAACTTTCATCTCCAATTGGTACTATATGATAAAAATTGCATTCATTTTTAAAAATTAACGCAAATTGATAGCATTTAAAATGTACTTCAAATATGCTTTTTAATTTAAATATACTCCTTGATAAATTTAGGTGTTGTGGGAGTAGTAAGACTTAATAAAAAAATTGTATTTCCGATATATACTTAAAAAGTAATTAACATTGGCTAAAATTTTTAAAAACCACAATATAAATTGATTGGTTGAAACCATATTTCTCTTTTAAAGGTATACTACGAAAAAGAAAAGAAAAACTAAAATTGCTACCAGCAAGGATCGAACCCGGGCAATCATGGAAAGGATAAAAGAGACTTACCACTAGAACACTGACAACTTGGTGTTTATTAGTTATACTATAATGTACATATTAAGCGTCTTCGCATAAAGCCGCTATATAGAAAATTTTTTTTTTTTTTTTTTTTTTTTTGTGGGGTGACACGTGACCCCCCGGGACCCCACGTGGGTCCGCCCATGAACATGTGTATAATGCTACTTTGTGTTACCCTGCATCAGTTTTTGTAACAGGTTAAAATCGCTAGCTCAACAAGCGATTTCCATGTTATATATTATAAAAAAAATGGTGTGCCAACAATATACAAGGCTAAAGTCGCTATTTGGATTAGCGATTTAAACCTAAATGAGTAAAATCGCTATTTCAAGTAGCGATTTGCATAAAATTTGTTAAAAAAATAAAAAATTGATGACGTGGACCCATTGGAAGGAAATAGTTTAAAACCAACACTAGAACGAGAAATAGTTATCATAATAACCTTACTTTGAAAAAAAATTCGTTAAATCGTTATTGAAAATAATCAGAGCAGTTGAAAAGAAATGGAGATCAAAAGTTACTAATGGAAAGATCCCTAATAGAATATAACTACAATATATGGGCCTCAACCATCACCATGTCAGAATATGAAAGGGAGATTATAACTGAATGAGGTCATAGGTGATGACGAGGGACGATGGTGTGAAAGTGTGGAAAGGTTGTGGTTTGGACGAGAAGCAGGAGGTACGCAATGGTTGGTAATGGAGTTTGGTTTGATGGTGGGTTAATTTTAATTGGATGACGGTAATTGTGATTGGCAGGGGCTTGGTCATGGGAGACTTTTGTTTGTGGGTGGGATAGAAGAAGAGATTACGGGGATGGGGAAAGTGGGTAGGAAACTAGGAACCCTAGGATTTATTTATTTCTAATAATAATACTATATCTGATATATATAAAAATAGCTGGTACGTGATGATGACCAGCCGGAGATGGTATTACGACGGCCATCTCCGGCAGCGTTTTGGGCACGATGTTGTAGCAAGCGGAAGAGTTTTAGAGAGGATCGATGTTAGTCTGATACCATGATAGATGGACCATCTCAACCAAAACCTTAAGGTGATGGTTGAGGCCCATATATTGTAGTTATATTCTATTAATCTCAAATTGCATTTATTCATCGTGGATTCGTGGGACCATTTCAAAAATGTTTGGTCGTACAAAAACGTACAGTTAAAGATCAGCATCAGCACTTATTCAGAAATTAGATGCATGTAGTTGTCATGCGCTTTCGTATAATTTGGGGAAAAATAGGTCTTATTGAAGATGAGACTTATCCGTTTTTAATGAAAATGAGTCGAATCCCTTCTCATAAGAAGATAAGCGGAAGGACAAGTGAGATACTAAATGGATTCCCATTTACCCTCCACTTGCCTCCTTATAAAAGAGGATCCGATCCGTCTTTAATAAAGACGGATATAGCCGTCTTGTATTTGCCCTTGGCCTTTGGGGAAATAGTCTCTTGTCCAGTTGTCATGGAGACAAGTATTAGGGAATAATCAAACACGGCCTCAAAGCGTTTTTCTAGTGTACCGCGTCCTACACTACAACATATGGATATCACAAATTCTCATTTGTGACGGACACTATCCGTCACAAGTTTAAGACGGATACCATATTCTCTCACAAAATACCCATCAAGGGTGAGTGGAGAAGCACATGGAGGGTGCCCACCTTGTCCCCTCTACCCATTTCCTCTCACAAAATACCCGTCGCAAGATCCGATCCGTCGCAAGCAAGACCTACTGTATGGATATTATGTTCCACGGAAGCTATTAGCTTCATAGAGTGGGTCAATTGTGTCAAAATTAAGATTCTACCTTAATCAGCATAATGACTAGAATTCCAGAGGTACAATCAAATCGTACGTAAAATCATAGAATTCTATAGACTAACTTAAAAGTTTAAGGATTCCAAGGGTTATATAAATCGCAACTCCACAATAAGATATCAACTACTCCCTCGATTCGGTTTAATTTAATACGTTGGTTTGATATACGTGATGTGCATTTTAATGAAATGTCTTTATTTAAGTAAACGGAGGGAGTACTCTGTATTTTAGAGTGCACATTGCAGGTTTATATATATACTCTGTACTATTTTAGAATATCAACTTATTTTCAATTATTTCTTCTTTAACATGCACCCTTAATCATAAATAAAGATTCAATAACTTATAATTCAGTGACTAATAATGTGTGAAAGGTGAAGGGAGAGTATGGCACGAAAATAGTATAGATGATCTCTACTCACTAATACTTTTTTGTAGAGGCGACAAACCATTAATACATGTTGCAAGGTCAAAGACATATCCCAAAGTAGCAAACTATATCAACATGACAACATATGCCATTTTCAGCGCAACTACAAGTCTTCTATATATACAACGCAGTTCCATTACATTTCTACTCCTAAAATTCCCATTTCTTCTTCAATCAACCAAAACGACTCTCCATTCAATTATCAAATTCGTCGTTTCGAGCCAGAGTTAAATATATATATATATCATGAGGTCGCAAATTCGATTTTGTGTGTTATTGGTGGCGGTGTTGCTTGTTTTACAATCTCTTCCTAAATATTTGGCCGATGTAATTATGTCAAACGATACAACGGCTACTGCGAGTGTAAGCAAGGCGAAAGATGGTAATGAGATAAATAATGAGGGATCATTGCTTGTGAGAAAGCTTATTGTCCCCAATCGTGTAGGCGTAACCCCATCTACTCCAAGAGTATCAACTATTCCAAGAGTATCAAGTACACCTATAGTATCAACTACTCCAATTACTCCTGGTACGGGTGGAGGTGGTAGAAAATCTAATGCCGTAAAATCACACATTTCATGCCTTCATTTTTCACCATTATTATTTGTTCTACTATTTCTGTAAGAAATACCATTTGTTCTATTTTATCCCTCTTATGCAAGACTTATCACTTCGCCTTTTGAAGGTTTCTAAAGTTTTATCTAATCGCAAAGAAACTAAAATTAACCTGCAACATATAGTATTCCGTATGTATTTAATTTATTATCAAAAATAATTCAAAATTATTTAACAAACTATATTTTCAACATATCCAAGTTGTCAAAATAACGTCTTACTATAATACTATGCTGCTATGCGTAATATCAAAGTGACAAGTCTTGCAGAAAAGGGATAAAACTTGTATAGTTTAACTATTTCATCAATATTTCTTTGTTTTGATTTGATGTTGTACACGTATATGCTGTAATTTCAGCTTCTTGATTGTCTATAAGATTTTTTGTTCATAATTTATGATTACTTGCTTTAATTTAAATAAAGAAAAATATGTGTCCTCCGGAAGGACGTCTTTTTTACTTTCAAGGAAGGAGGACCATCCTCCTCTATCTTCATTTTGGTCCTCCTCATTTGAGTGTAAGGAGGACATCCTCCCGAAAGACACAAATATTTTTCTTGGATAGATGGGTAGAGAATCCAGTGATAATGATAGTGTACTTCGATATCAACCGAATTACAAATAGTGCGCTTTTTATTAAAGAGATTTTGACCATATTTCATACCTTGGGTTACACGAAATCCCTTGAAGCCCTCTTGTTCTAGGCAAAGATCAAGAGACTACTAATTACATATTTAATATTCTTGCTTTAAACGTCTCCAAAAATATGAAATTTTTATTGTGTTTTTTCATCTCACTTGGAAGAATTAGCTTCCTTGTATTTCGATGTAATCATATAAGATACATAAAACCGGTTATATTAGGATAAATGAACGTTGATTTTGCACCAAAACCAATCCAAACAGTCACAAACAGTCCAAACGACCGAGGATGACACCTCTACCGAAGTCGTAACAAGTAGCACAAACTTGCTCGAAAATGGCCAAGTTTGGCCAATTGCGGCTACCCTGGTCATCGGAGCAGCCACGCTACCTGGGGTCGTGACAATTGCTCAACAACACAAACTTTTATCTTCGTCGAATGTCACTAAGTTCACCCTGTCCGTCAAGGTATCATTCCCCCATCGAGACCCTATCGGGACCGCGCAATGTGTATGAACACTTAACCAATACTTCACTTAGCAGTTTCCCGAAATTAAAACATATAAATATATCATCCGATTAACTCATAAACTTAATTGGTAGTTCAATTATATGGACGTGTAGCCCACACCCTCGACTCATATTGTATCATTCATGAGTTTATTTTGATTTCAGTTGAAAACCCGACCACACTTAAATAACTCAGTGATTACACAAGTCAGCAATATTCCTCCCTTATTTAAGTGTAGTCCTGTTTTCAATAGCAAAACAATCAACCAAAAAATATGCATAAATGAAAATCTCCCTATTACATAACACATTCCAATTATTCGAGAATTAGGGGGTCGCTAAGGATTAGACCCTTCAACTCATTTGAATACATGAAGATAATATAAACACGAGTTCAAAATACTCTAAAAAGTTTATTTTGGACATTTTGAACACCCATGTGCCTTAATAAAGTCGTGAGCGCATACAAAGCCAAGCTCAGACTTTAAGAAGCGGCTACACTTCACACTCATATATGTGGATTCTTTTAAATCATACCCTGTAATCGCAGTTTTTCAAAAGATTATTATGACGATTAACTTTATCCTACCAAGCTTGCAGGTCCAAACACATCCTTTCGCGATTTTATATATGATAGTGTATGTGCAATCTTTAATAATAAGCTTTTCTCATTAAACTCAACTTCTAACTTGTAATAAGTAGGAGTTAGGTTCCGTATCACCAATCACATGATTTACCATTCCGATATCCGATTTGTTTAAAGTATCTTAGTTGATCCTTTATGCAAAATGATCAACTAAATTAAAGTGAGATCTCACAAAACAATCAAAATCACCATCACTGTGATAGTTGTTACACTGTATTATTTCTTAACACTTCGATGTTGCGCAGTCACCATTTTCACTTAACTATGAACTTTGCCAAAGTAGCATCACTATTACAAACATGAACAAACTCAATCTCCTTTCATAAAAAAAACTCGTTGATCAATTTTCTTAGTGCTGTGAATTTGATGCCTTGAATTTATGTTAAAAACGGATTAAGTTAAGGCGATACTAAGAAGAAGATAGAAGCAAAGACTAAAAAGGAGTAAGGGCGATGTGCTCATGTGTCTAATGCGAAGACTATTTCTATGAGATGCTTTGTCTGTATGTGTAAGGATATTGCCTTAGTGATAGAATTAGTAAATATATGTAATATATTGTACTTATTTGATTACAATTTATTTGTAATTAGTTCCCTAGAATAGTGTGATTAGCTACCTAGTTTATAGTATTCTGTTCTCACTATATTGTACTGGTATTTATACCCTTGAGATATGAAATACAAGCACCGATGAATCTCTTTTATGGTATCAGGTTCAACGATCGATCTCCCTCTCGCTTCCGCTCAATCTCCTCTCCGTCTCGCTTCCGCTCAATCTCCTCTCCCTCTCCTCGATCTCTGAACCCACGTCCACACTCAGACCTCACGTCACAAATGGCTCCCGATTCAAAGTCGACTTTTCACACGACTCTTGCGGTTAACAATGTCACAAATCATATCCCGGTCAAACTTAGCAAGGACAATGATCAGTACCCTTTCTGGGTCGCTTTGTTTACCAATCACGCCAAGTCCAACCGCGTTCTCCACCATATCATCCCGCTTAAGGTTGCTCTGCCGCCTCCTTCGACAATCAATGAAAAGGATATGCGGGAAACCCTAGACGCGACGGTCCTCAAGTAGATTTATTCCACTGTCACAACCGAACTCTTAGAGACTATCGTCGAGGATGATTCCACCACCATGGAGGCTTGGAATTGTCTTGCCGATATTTTCCAGGATAATAAAAATTCCCGGGCTGTGACCTTGGAACAAGAATTCTCTCATATCGGGATGGCCGATTTCTCATCCGTCTTGGCCGATTGCCAACGACCTGGGTCCTTGGAAGAACAGTTAAAAAATGTTGGCTCTCTGGTCAGCAGCAACCGATTAGTACTTCAATTGGTTTGGGTTTAACTCCGTCATATCAAGGCGTTGGGACGATTATTCGTCAAGCCAACCCTATTCCTACATTTTTTTCGTGCATGACCCATGTTGGCCCTCAAAGAAGCCGGTCTAGTAAAGCAGGAGGCCACTAGGTCAGCTACGGGGTTCTATACGCGGTCGTGATACTGCTGACAGTGACAGTGGCGGCAAATCCTTTCAAGTCGCAGCGTCTTCGAACGAGAAAGGCGGCCGTGGCTCCGGGGGTTGGAAGAAAGGTAACAAGGGTGGTAAAGGAAACTTCAGTTATGGCAAGGGACATGGCACTTCTTCTACTCCTGCTCCTATCACCTCTATTACACCCTCCACACCTATGCAGTGGCCTGACAGTTATGGGCCGTGGGCCCCGTGGCGATGAGCCCCCATATCCTTGGGGTTTATCTCTCCGGTGCTTGGATGATGCATCCAAGTTTCCCTCCACACTCACATCACGGTATATTGGGTCCTTGACCATCACAAGGATACAATGCAGAGGCTTCCACTCTGTCTCAAACTGATATTGAAGCCGCAATGTACACTCTTGGTCTTACCCCACCCGAGCCGTGGGTGATGGACACAGGGGCTTCGTCTCATATGACGGCTATTCAAGGTAATATTTCGTCTTTTCTTAATTCGAGCTTTCGTAATGGTATAATTGTCGGAAATGGTCAGTCTATTCCAATTAACGGTTATGGACATATAACCCTTCCTAAACCACACACACCTCTAGTTTTAAAAACATGTCCTATATGCTCCCAAACTAGTTAAAAATCTTATTTCCGTTAGAATATTCACCACCGATAACATGGACACTGTTGAATTTGATCCTCTTGGTTTTTGTGTGAAGGATTTACAGACGAGGATTCGTCTAATGAGGTGTGATAGTCGGGGTGACCTTTATCCAATTTCCACTGTTTGTTAGTCAGCCATACCGTCGTCATTTGCTGCTTTAGCTCCGTCTATTGGGCACAATCGCTTGAGCCATCCGGGAGATCATGTCTTTTCTGTTCTTAGGCAAAATAAATTCATTGATTGTAATTCGAATTCTATAACATCGTTTGGTCAGTCATGTTCTCTTGAAAAACAAGTTCGATTATAGTTTGCTAAGTCAATTTTGTACACTTATATGCCTTTTGATATTCTTCATTGTGATTTATGCACTTCACCAGTCTTAAATTCGTTAGGTCACAAATATTATCTGCTAATTTTGGATTGATTATTGCAATTTTTTATGGACCTTTCCTATAGCTAAAAAGAGCCAAGCAAATTCCATATTAACCATATTTCATAATTTCATTCAAACTCAATTTGAGCGAAAAATATAATCGATTCAGTGTGATAATGGTACATAATTTGTTAATAGCATGTTCGTGACTTTTGTGTTAGTGAAGGACTGGTTTTTTGCCTATCTTGTCCCCACACCTCGTCTTAAAATGGGAAGGTTGAACGCAAAATTTGTTCTATTAATAACATTATTCGTACCCCTCTTTTTCATGCTTCATTACCCGTAAAATATTTGCATCACGCTATTGACATGGCTACTTATGTATCGAACATACTTCTTAGTAAACCAACTGCCGACAAAATCCCACTTACCATGCTATACAATCGCCCTCCGAGCTATACTCATCTCCGTATCTTTGGTTTTTTATGTTTTCCTTTGATTTCGTGAACAACCATACATAAATTGCAACATAGTTCCTCTCCGTGTGTGTTTCTTGGCTACCCAAAAGATCGTCGTGGTTATAAGTGTCTTGACATGTCCACTCATAAAATAATTATTTGTCGCCATGCCCTCTTCGATGAGCAAACGTTCCCGTTTGCTACCTTACATCACCCCGACACATTCACCTATAATTTTTTAGATGACGACATCTCTCCGTATGTTCTTCGACACATGAATAATCCCCCATCCGCACCCACCACTAACACCACTAACACCATCTCACCGGCTGCTAGGGCTCGTCGTGATCCCTTCCATAGTCATAAATCCTCCCCTGGCCCCTCCTCTGGCCCTCAGCCCTCGACCAATACCTGCCCCTCTACCACACCCTTACACCGCGAGCCTATACCGCCCTCAAACCCAAAACCCGTGCTGATCATGGTATTTACAGACCAAACCCCAAATACTCGAAACCACCCACCCAACACAATTTGTGTGGGAAATATCGGTATATTTCATACATGAAATTTAAGGATTATAACGAAATTATAATATATGAAATACGAGTCATAAACGAAAAGCATAAAGATTAGAATCAACCTTTGGTCCTAGCAATATGGTCTAAGAACAAATATCGAGATCGATATTCTCATAATTGTTGCACCCAAGATGTTTTGAGAAAGGCCTTTTCTTGTGCTAGAATGAACAAAAATTACTTCTAATTTTTGTGAAAGTAATTGTATGAATGATCATGTAGAGAAGAAGAGTTTATATATAACTCTCCTCCCATCCTCTATTTGGCCGTGCAAATAGTAGTAGGGTAGAAGGAGGAGTCTTCCCTCTTCTTCTTCTACTTGTTTTAGGAAGTGGAGTCCAGATAGGAGTCTTCCTTTATTTATTTATTTAATGTATAATATGTGTATGTATTATTATTGTCATTTATGTTGTCACATATTAATAAGTCCATACAACATTTTGTAGTCGATTTATTAATACCGGTCTGACATCATTTATTATGACAATATCGTATAATATATACGTCAACTATAAATATCGTATATTTATAATTTGCTAATTAAATATAACAGTTTATATTTAATTACGAATTAACATTTAATTCGTTTAAGCTTACATTATTTAATCGTATTAAATAATTACATTATATACATCAATTAGATATAACAGTTTATATTCAATTATGAATTAACATTTAATTCGTCTCAGCTAGTATTATTTAATCGTATTAAATAATCGTATCATCATTACATTGACTAACCTTTTAGTCATATACATCGACTAACCTTTTAGTCATATAAGGCATCAATATGATTATATTTTTCATATAACCTTTTAGGTGTGACTTTTAGGGACCAGTTGATCACCGCCATTAAAATTACAATAACGTCAAACTTCTAGCAAGCCAACCGTTATCGATAAACGTTAATCAACTGATAAGAATATTAAGTATACCATGTGAACCTGTAAGAGATTTATACACGTTATCACACTAGCTGTGGAGGACACTAGCTCCAACAATTTGCCCGCCACCGTAGCTCTCTCACCGATTCCTAGAAATTCCGTGTCGGCTATTCGTGACCCCATTTGGAAACTGGCTATGGATGACGTGTATACCGTTCTAATTAATATTAAGACGTGGGTCTTGGTTCCTCGTCCTATGAACGTAAATGTTATTCGCTCTATGTGGATTTTTCGTCATAAATTTAATTATGACGGTTCTTTTGAAAGGTATAAGGCTTGTTTTGTAGGTGATGGCAAGACTCAACAAGTTGGTGGCGATTACGAAGAAACTTTCAGCCCTGTGGTTAAACCTTCCATAACCCGAACGATCCTAAGTCTTGCTTTGTCTAAATCATAGTTCGTCAATCAACTTGACGTAAAAAATGCATTCTTACACGACACTCTTAAATAGACGGTCTATATGTATCAGCCCCTCGGTTATAGGGATAAGTCACAGCGTGATCATGTGTGTCTCCTAAAGAAGCCGCTCTACAGTCTCAAGCACGCATCTCACGCCTGATATAAACGGTTTGCGGAGTATATTGCCAATCTTGGTTGTCAGCATAACAAGGTTGATCACTCTTTATTCATTCTTCGACAAGGTACTAATATTGCTTACTTAATACTTTACGTCGATGATATTATATTAACGTGTTCATCTAAAGCTCTTCGTGCATCTATTATGGGTAGTCTTCAACGTGAATTTGTAATGAAAGATCTTGGCCCTCTAAGCTATTTTTTGGGTATTTCCGTCAAGCAAAATTTCAAGGGTATGTTATTGTCTCAAACCAAATACGCAAAATGAAATTATTGAGCGTGCAAGTATGTCATCTTGTAAGGCTGGTGATAATCCGATTGACACTAAACCAAAATTGAGTGATACTCAATCCACTCCCTTTGATGATCCCACACTTTATCGTAGTCTTGCCGGTGCTCTAAAATATCTTACCTTTACTAGACCCGACATTTCCTACGCGGTACAACGAGTGTTTCTCTTTATGCAAAATCCAATGACCGAACATATGGCTGCTCTTAAACGGATAATTCGCTATATTCGCGTGGTACTACAGACCACGATTTATAGCTCTATAAATCTGCTCCTTCCTTCTTCGAGCATACACTGATGTCGATTGGGGAGGTTGCCCAGATACAACGCGGTCCACATCAGGTTATTGTGTGTTTTTAGGCGACAACCTGACACTACAAAACGAACTCGGGAAACTGACGGAAAAAATCCATCAGAAACACCAAAATTCCGTCAGTAATATCAATTACTGACGGAATTTCCGTCAGTAACGTGCGTCACTTCAATTGGTAACAAAAAATTGACTTCTGACGGAATTTCCGTCAGTAATTTGACTCCTGACGGTTTACTGACGGATGATTCGTCAGCCAATTTAACCGAAAAGTCAAGATAAACTTGACTGTACTGACAGAAATTCCGTCAGTAAAGTCAAGATTATCTTGACTTCCTGATATTTCCGTCAGGAAGTCAAGAAAATCTTGACTGTACTGACGGAATTTCCGTCAGGAAGTCAAGATAATCTTGACTGTACTGACGGAATTTCTGTCAGTACTTAATATAGCAGTGGCTGGATACAGCAGCCTGCTGTCCAGCCACAATGCGTATTTTGCATTGTTTTAAACGCTGAAAATTTCAACAAAACCTGCAAAACAGAAAATACATTCGTCCACCGCAAAGTGGTAATTCATACTCACATCGACCGCATGGGCGGGAATCAACAAAAGGCAATAAAAAAAGGGGAAGATCGATGGAAATTGGAAAAAAAATCAATTACATGAAATGTTAAACAAATTCATACAACTTTGTTTTTACAAGCTTACAAATTCAACGGGTTCACTAACTTAGGTAGATGATAAATTACTAACCTAAGGGGGTAACGGAACCCCGTCCAAAACCGTGCCCGTCGTCCGCGTTGTCGTCTCTTGGACGTGGAGGAGGGAAATTGCACAAGTCCGGGAGAAGAAATTTCATCAACGCCGCTTGCATGGCGGCCATTTGCTCGGCTTGGCTCTCTATTTGTTGTTGATTGACCCGTACTTGTCCTTCAAGGGCAAGTCGGGCGGCTCGCTTATGTTCTCGTTCATTCGCAAGTGCACTCAATTGCTCCTTCATTTGAGTATTTTTACTTGCGAATCGAGTGTAATCTGTAGGATTGTAGGAGAAAGTTGCGCGTGCACTTTTGTTACAAGGTGGATCATACCACACTTCTTTCCCTTTGTCTCCCATCCCGAAGAGCCTCGACTTCTTATCGAATCCATCTACAACTTTATAGTATGCATGGAATTCGTCTGGTGTCTCGCCAGTTGGCGTTGGCTGACTCATCTCTTCGGTGTAAGCTTCCTGAACCAACAAAAAAGAAATTATATAATTAAAAACATTAAGTGATCAAAACAAAACAAAGCTAATAAATAGTATTAAAGTTGGATATAAAAAAAACTCCTTAGTAATTATTAGACAAACTTACGTTTGTCTTAGCAGCTCTAGGATTAACCCACTCGCCCTTCTTGTTTTTTTTGTTTTCTCAAACAACTTGTACGGCGTAGGATCAACCTGAAAGTAGTATAAAAACATTAAGTGATATATCGGCAATATTAATCCTTCATAATATGCAATTTGTGAAGTAAAAAATAAAGGAATTACCAGTTCTTTAAATGCATCAGCACAACTCTTCCGGCCTAGAGTATGGGTGCCCAATGCTTTCTCGCCACCCGACCGTCTATTTACCTTGTTTATGTTGGACTTCTTGGGAAATTCGGGATCGCTTTCGGGCCTTTTTCTAATGTTTTCCCACCAACTTTCAGGCACCCAATCCGGCCTTTTTTTGTTATATTTGAGGCCACCAACAAGTGAGGTAATCCGCCTTGTGACTTGTTTCTGCCATTCGGGCTTTGGGTCGTAGTTCGGATCGACCGAGTTCACATGATACTATTTCATCATAAACAACTTGTTAGTAATTGCTTAAATTGTATATCTACACGTTTTGAATGAAAACAATTACTTTTTAGTAATAGATAAAACCGTAATAAAATATACCTGAAAGTATCCACATCCGCCTACGCTGGTAATGGCTCGCTTCACTCCATTTGGTGAAGTACTCTTGGCCGATGGTACGGATAAAAGACCAAGTAACGTATTGCTTGATCGGCTTGTCATCCCACCTAAAAAAGATACATATTAGAACGAACGCGATAATAAATTATAGTAAAAGTTATAATAAAATAAAGTTAGCGATAATAAAAGTTTTCTATATATTAGACACTTACCAATGGCCTATGTCTGGATTGCGAGACAGAATAATCTGCGTACCCTCCTGCTGTGTAGTCGGCATCGTAACCTGCTCCTGCTCGTGGTTATCCGAGGCAGCCTCCTCCTTGTTCTGCTTATCATTAGCACGAAGAGATCGACTAGTGATTCCTATGATTCGTCTTATAAACCCACCTGCCATAAGTAAAAGCTATATACAATGAAAATTGTTAGGTAGTTCAATATATAAAAACTGTGAGCAAACTTTTTGAATTACAATGCAAAATTTCAAATTTGATTATAGTTGTATTTTGACAAATAGATTACAACTAGTGACCCTCACTATCACTATCACTACAAATCAACTAACTTTCATCATCTGAAAAAAGTATTCCGACGTCTTCCTCATCTTCCTCATTTTGTACTTCTTGAATTTCTTCATCTTCATCATCTTTTTCTTTTTCTTCACCAATGTCCTTGTCATACTCCCCTTCACCCCTTTCAACAAACACTGCATATTCATCCTCACTTTGTGTCTCTTCCACCAAAATTGGTGAAATTGACTGACTATTGACAACCACATCTTCTTGGAAGACAATTTCGTCAACATGAGCATCAACATGCAATCGTGACTTGATTTTAAAAACTGCGGACCATTGATTATATTTCTTAGTGGTTGGATAAGGAGCATAACACACTTGATCCACTTGAAAAGCTGCCACGAATGGGTTATGTCCACGAAGTTTCTTTTTTAAGTTTACATCGACAAGTCCGTATACCTTATGGATACTAACTCCTTGTGGGGAATTATCAAACCAATCACATTTAAACAATATGGCTTTACAAATCCTGTGCTCGGTATAATAAGAAAGCTCAACTACTTCATTAAGGGTTCCGTAGTAGTCCAACCCTTCAGTAGAACTCACACAAACCCCATTGCTTATAGTAGCTTTCGGAACATCATCTCCCTCTTTAAAAGCACGAAATTTATAGCCATTGATAGAATATCTTCTCCATGTCCTCACCCAGTTACTTGGACCCCTTACTAGAGCTATTATTCAAGGATCCTTCAATCTATAAGCCTATATATCAATAAAACAATATATTAATTATATTAAGATGTTATCTTCTAAATATTAGTTAATAAGAAATTGAAATGTGATCTTACTTCATTTCCCAAGCATTTCAAAAAACTTTTGTCATGTTTGCTCCAAACATCATCATAAGACGTGACATCAGGATATGTGAGTTTGATGTACGTCTCAAATTCCCTATAATAAGACGTGACATCATGACATGTTTTAATTAGTAATGTACGTTTTAACTATAATATAATAATGAATTAATATTATTATTAAAAGTTATTTGTGTAATAATGAATCAACAACTTACTTTTCATAAGTCTCTAAAAATTGCCCACAATTGCTTAGCACATAAAAATGAGCTTCTTCAAACTCTTTTTCATTTAAGTACCTCGGTATATATTTTCCGGTAATATTTCCCAAGTCAACATTGAACAACTCGGGTATATATGAATCTAGTTGATTATCGGAATTCACACCAACCTCCAAGTCCTTCGCTTTTGTGTCAATGTGATCTTCAAAATATATGGAACAAAAATTAAAAATTTCCTCTAACAAAAAAGCGTTGCATATGGAACCCTCGACCCGAGCTTTGTTGCCAACCTTCTTTTCCAAATGATTAAGGAAACTCTCAAATGGATACATCCATCGATATTGAACAGGTCCTCCAACCTTCGCTTCATAAGGTAAGTGAATAGGTAAGTGTTCCATGGAATTGAAGGAAGAAGGGAGAAATATCATTTCTAACTTGCATAATATCTCCGCAGTTCTTGACTCTAGATGTTCCATGTAATCAACTTTAATCGTAGAAGTACACAAGTCTCTACAAAATTGGCTTATCTCAGTTATAACATTCCAAGAATTCGTCGGGAGTAAATTTTTCAATGCAACAGGAAGTAACCGTTCCATAAAGACATGACAATCATGACTTTTCATGGAATGTAACACCAAATTTCTATGGTCAACACACCGACTCAAATCTGAAGCATAACCATCCGGGAATTTCAAACTAGCAACCCATTCGCATAGAGCCTTCTTCTCCGCTGTCTCTAAAACAAACCTAGATGAAAATACTCAAGAAAGTCAGCTTTACCCTTAGGGCCAAATGAAGTTTTCTTTGTTACATTCATCACCGTGTTGATAAGCGGTTCAAAAAAGTTTTTCTCAATGTGCATAACATCTAAGTTGTGTCGAATCAGCAATGTCTTCCAATAAGGGAGTTCTCAGAATATGCTTTGTTTCCACCAACATTCAGTTTTGTCGTCTTTCAATCTTTTCATTTATTCAGCAGAAGACTCGACAACTTTTGGTAAACCTTTTACCGAATCCCAGACTTCAGCACCGGTTAATTTGATTGCAACTTTGGTATCCTCAGTTTTTCTATTCTTTAGAAAATGCTTACAATTGTTGTAGATAGGATGATCATGTTTTAAGAATGTACGATGACAATCGAACCAACAAACCTTTCGACTATGTTTAAGAAAAAAGGATTTAGGATCTTTTTGAAGACAATAAAGACAAGCACGGTATCCGGCTGTGGACCAACCGGAAAGCATGCCATATGCAGGAAAATCATTGATCGTCCATAGTAATGTCACTTTTAATTGAAAGTTACGTTTCTTAGAGACATCGTAGGTATCCACACCGGTTTCCCAAAGTTCTCTCAACTCTTTGATCAACGGTTGGAGGTAGACATCCAATTTGCTTTAGGGTTACTAGGACCTGGAACGATCATAGATAAGAACATAAATTGCCTCTTCATGCATAACCAAGGGGGTAAGTTGTACGGGGTTACAATCACGGGCCAACACGAGTAAGACTTCCCGAATTGGTCATAAAGTCAAAATCCATCTGTACACAAACCTAGGCGAACATTGCGAGGATCACTTGCAAATTCTGCATGCTCTCTAACGAAATGTTTCCACGCTTCTCCATCACTTGAGTGTGCTATTTTCCCTCTTTCTCTTAATCGAGAGTTTTTATGGTGTCAACTCATCTCACCTGCTATGTGTTTGGTTACAAATAGTCGTTGTAACCTTGGCGAAAGCGGCAAATAAGTTAGTGGTTTACAAGGTATTCGCTTCCGGCCACTTAAATTCTTTTTACCTTTATACCGAGAGGCACGACATTTGATACATTCCTCAAGATTAGCATTTTCTTCCCAAAAAAGCATGCAACCGGTAGGACATGCATCACTTTTCACATGGGGTAGTTGGAGTCCCTTAAGCAAATGATTAATCTCTTGAAAATTGCGCGCCATTTGATTATTTTTTGGAATAATGTCACTAATTAACGACATAAAACCATTGACGCATCTAAGAGATAAGTTGTTCTCACATTTGAGTGCTACCAACCTAGCAGCCGCTTGCAACAAACTCATACTACTTCCCTCATACACTGGTTGTTCGGCTTTATTAAACATTTTAAAAAAGGCTGAAACTTGGGGATGTGGGGTATAACGAACTTCTTCATCGCTAAGGTCGTCGAGATTAAGTCGAGCCTCCATTATTTGCTCAACATTATCACGTAATGCATCTTCAACCAACTCCCGGTAGGATTCTCACTAACTACGATACTACTTGAACTCTCTTCGGTAGCTAGTTTCTCACCGTGATACTTTCATACATAATTATCAGTAAAACCATTCGACCATAGATGATTTTGAACCTCCCTTTTCGATTTAAAGGCTAAGTTATCGCATTTCTTACATGGACACCTCATTTCACCGCCTAAATCCTTTGATTCACTAGATTGTTCCGCGAATTCAATAAACTCTTTCACCCCATTTGCAAATATCAGCTTGGGTTTATTTTTTTCGTCTAATCTTTCAGACATCCACTGTCATTCTAATCTTTTCATGTTATTATGTATCTACATTTAAATATATATATATTTTATATAAATAAATTATCGAAATTAACAACAATGATAATCAATAATCACACACAGTAAATTAAACATTTATTATTATCAATATATATATATATATAATTCTCAACAAGTAAAATTAATTTTCTTCAATTGAATCCTTATCACTCCAACCTAAACCCATCAATCTACGTTTCAAGTCACTAGCAAACACCACTTGTAATTTATTAATGAGGAAAAAATTCGGCAGCAACTCCCTTTTGTTTTCTAAATACACAATGTTGAATAAATATTTACTCAACATATGCATTCAGAAAACATTAAAGGAATTGTTACCGAACTCTTTCCTCATTAATAAATTACAAGTTATGTGTTTACTACCTAAGTGACTTGAAACGTAGAAAGACATTCCCAAAACGGGGACTATTCAAAAATGACTCCTAACGAGTAACTTTTGAACGGGTACTAAGTCAATATCAACACATGTAATAATTTTAACATGCAAAACACATGTAATAACTAGCTACTAACATTTAAATTAGTTCAATTGAACATGATTAAGCCAATAATTATCTACTATCTTAAATCAATTAAAGACAATCAAATTAACTATTAACACTAATTATAAACTACCAACAACAATAATTTCATCATCAAAAACAATAATGGCTACTATCCTACGTCAATTAAAGACAAACAAATGATTAAGACGGAAGGCAAAACTAAACTAACAACAACAAAAATTTCATTATCAAAAACAATAATGGCTACTATCCTACGTCAATTAAAGACAAACAAATGATTAAGACGGAGGGCGAAATTAAAATAAAGGTAAATATATTACCTACGGATCAAAATAAGCAAACAAGGCGGCGACAAGAAGCGGCGGTGACAAGCAGCGACGGCAACAAGTTAGTGGTGGTCGTCGGATCTACAACAAACAAACTAATAAGGAACATATTAAATAACAAAAGGAGAAAAGAGAGAGAATGAAATAGGTAATTAAACTTACCAAGGATGTGGTGGTCGGAAAGTGGTAGCCGGAGGTAGTCGGACTAGGATAGGGTCGGATTAAATTGATTTGGGGGTTAGGTTTTGGGGAAAAACTGATTTGGGAATGACGGAGTTCTTCGCGCGATTTTTACATAAACAGACAACAACTGACGGAAATTCCGTCAGGAATCCGTCAGTTTCCCGAGATTCCGAAATACTTACTGACGGAATTTCCGTCAGAAGTAAGTTTGATTGGGCCTTTATTTGACTCTGATATTATTAAGTACTGACGGAAAATCCGTCAGTAATGGTTCATATTACTGACGGATTTTCCGTCAGTGTCTGATATTACTGACGGAATTTCCGTCAGTACCCGTCAGTTAATTTTGCTGTCTTTGACTTAGTCAACGCGCCATTTTCTACTGACGGTCACTAACGGATAATCCGTCACTAGTATTTTTCCGTCAGTAGTCCGTCAGTGATAATAAATTACTGACGGAATTTTTTTTCCGTCAGAAAAACCGTCAGTTTCCTGAGTTCGTTTTGTAGTGTGATTTCGTGGGCCTTAAAACGACAACCTACCCTCTCACGGTCTAGCATCGAAGCCGAATACTTTGGGATAACAAATGTCGTCGCTGAATTGTCTTTGCTCCGCAACTTGCTCGTGGAACTACACGTCCCTATGCCACAAGTTACGCTCGTGTATGGCGATAACGTCAGCACTATTTATCTTTCAGGTAACCCAATTCAGCACAAATGTACTAAGCATATTGAAATGGACATTCACTTTGTCCTTGAAAAAGTTGAACGTTGTGAAGTTTGTGTCCGTCACATATCTTCTCGTTATCAAATCGTGGATATCTTCACAAAAGGACTTCCACTTATCCTTTTCGATGATTTTCGTGACAGCTTACACGTTCGCTTACCTCCCATTTCAACTGCGGGGTTATGATAGAATCAGTAAATATATGTAATATATTGTACTTATTTGATCACTATATATTTGTAATTAGTTCCTTAGAATAGTGTGATTAACTACCTAGTTTATAGTATTCTGTTCTCACTATATTGTACTAGTATTTATAACCTTGAGATATGAAATACATAGCACTGATTAATCTCATTTACTTAGCTTTTGGTTTCTTAGGCACGTTGACTTTCTTAGTTATGGAGAGATGCATGTCTCCTAATTGATAAAGTCTTTGACGTAATTACTTTAGGATACTCTTAGATAGTTTTGCGTATTTTGCTTTATAAAAGTGTTTAACTTTCCTAATTGTCTTTATTTCTTAATTAGTTTGGATATCTTATTTTAGGGTGGAATAAATCTATATAAATACCATAATATTAGTCTAAATTAATGAAGAAGGTGGAGATAATATTTGTGAGCACAATCTTATGAGAGTCGATTTGTGAGGTTGCCTCCGCGAGAAAGCTTCAGTTTGTTCCGGACTCAAGTAGATTGACGTTCTTCTTTTTTTGGAGATCGAAGGAGTTTATTTGGATCATGCTGGCCTCAAAATCATTTGTCCTTCATCTCGTTTGGGTAGTCTCTTTTGTCCCTTTGAGCTTACTATAAATTGTTGGTAGAATTGGGCACACTTTTGGCTATTAGTAGCGCGTGTGTACCAGTCTGCTTTTTGTACTATTATCTCCACAATAGTGAAATTTTCTTTTCTTCAGGGTGGACGTAACCAGTTATTTGAGTGGTGAACGACGTATATATGTGTGTCATCTTTATTTGTTATTCGCTATATTTTGTTCTTATCACCTTAATCAACTAACTATTGGGTAACGGGACGCCTCCGTTACAACAATTGGTATCAGAGCCCAAGGTTCAAACTTGGGTCTCTTCTCCTTCCGCATTGTCTTTTAGGCGTTATTTAGGGTTGTTGAATTATGTGTGAAAAGATATTGGAACGAATAATTTTAAAGTTGACATACTTTTGGGTTTGGTGAGTTTGTGGATGGGTGGTAGTGTTGGCAGTAAGGTGGAGTTTGCTCCTGCACTGGCCAAGCTAATGCATCCTTTAAGACAAGCTACAAACATCTGATCTTACGCCTCAGTGAGGTGATTTGGGTTCCAGGAGGAGCTGTTTGAGTTCTTGAAAAAGAGCTATTTGGATCTCGAAATGGGTCATCTGAAACTTCAAGGGAAGTTTGTTCTTTGGAGCGTTTGGGTTAGACTTCTTAGTCTAACATTTGCACCTTTGATGGAGGTGATTTGTGCTCGCTTAGAACGTTGTTTTTGGTTTCGACTTGAGATTTGTTGCCTTGGTGTAGGCTAGTTTATGGTGGTCATGACATATGTTTTGTTCATGGCATTGGTGTCCTTTTGGGCAGTTTGGTACGACGGGACATTTGGCCACGATTCTGTTGGAGGAGAATTATTTGGAATCTTGTGTGTGTTGTTTGGTACACCATTCCACCATCCCCATTCAAGAAAGGACGAGCACGATAATAATAAATGGACGTCCTTTTTCACATACAAATTTTACTCTTTCACATACGCTTTTTACAATTATATCCTTGTCATTTTTCCAGTTCTCCACCCAATTGAGTTTTTCTCTCTTCTCTCATCTCCATTCACCACCACCACCACCATCCCCATTCAACCTTTCCGATCAGTCCAAGTCGCCGGTAAATTACTACGGAGTATTATTTTAGAAGAAAAATATTATTATATTATTATTTAGAATATAACATAAAATAAAGAACTACTAAATATTAAAAGAAAAAAAAATGAAAAAAACAACCACAAAACAACAATGCAACAACCCCCTCCCACGTCCCAATTCCCTCATGTCGCCTATTTTTGCCATTACCGCCTGACCACCACCATGACAGACTGACAGTCTCCACCAACAACCACCAAACCGCTCCTCTCTCCGGCTGACATCCCCCTACCACCGTCATTTAACACCACCACCATCTAGACAACCTCTAGCCTATCATATCGCGCGGACGTCCGCCACCCAGAACATCCGTTACGACCATCCTCACTGCTCCACCGTCACGACCACCCTAACGACCAGCCCCCTAACCACCGCGCACACCCGGAACCACTGTACCTTCCGCCACCCAGAAGCCCTAAAAAATAATAATTGCTAATTATATTAATTTTAATAATTGATAAACCTAATAATTCAAGAAAACGTATTAATAATTGTTAAACAAATAATTACTTTCACTAATTGGAGAACTATAATTCATTGTTCAAGTTTATCAATTCAATTTTGGGCTAAATGTATATATGAGTTGATTTGATTATGTTTCGAAAAAGAGGTGTTATGTTTAAAAAAAGGGTACGATATGGAAAGTTTATGAAAAAATGTATGTGAAAGAGTAAAGTTCGTATGTGAAAAAGTAGTTCCGATAATAAAATGGACCGCGCAAACGAGAATAGAAGAGCATTAGAGGAAGCAGACGGACAAGTAGAGGGATTTATGGATCACGGCAGAGCAATCTGACACTGACCTCGACCCGATTTTTTGGTCCGAGTCTCATGAGCTTCTCTAATCTTTATTTATATTTATTTTTATTATTTTTAGTTTAGAGTAATTTATCGATCAATAGAGTGTGTAATTTACTATACCATATTACTGCTTTTGAAATTATGATATTGATTTGACTTGTTAATTAGTGTGGATTGGATATTTATATAAGATTTATTATTTGACTATTTGATTTGTATTTGTTAATTTAGACTAATCACAAGGTTATTCTCGTGAATCAATCGTTGAATTGATAATAATTTTGATAGGCTGCAACGTTCTGGTTTAATCTTAATTATTAGAGATTGTTACTCTAATGTGACCAGAGTATATTGGTACCATCGATGACACCCTTTTAATATCTCATTTACTCCTTAAGTTTTAAGGCACCAAAAACAAAAAAACCTCCATTTGTCTTCTTAGTTGTTTTTGTTTTTCCAAATTCTCAAGGAAATAAAATGATAAATAATATGTACAGATTAGATTGAAACTAATTAAAGGGAAGATTGTTAATTAGACTGTCATTGTGATCATTTATTAGTCGATTTGTGATTAGAGTGATTTTCTAATAGTTATGTTGTTTGATTCCTTTTATCATATACATACTTAATTTATCAAGACTCCAAAAATAAGCGTAAAATAAATAATTGGAGAGTTTCTACGTGAAAGACATAGCAAAGTACGGAAATTTGAAAGGATAGGATATATAAAGCCACATATTTTTCGAGTCTCATAAGAAGTGGTTCGTATTAACTGGACACTCCATACATAATAATTTTTCGAGTCTCATAATAATTGGAGACTCCATACATAAGAAGAAGTGGGTCTTTTACTCTTATCTCTATTTATTAAAGCAACAACCACAGTGCTGATGTGTCAGTCTGTCTGTGGTTGAAAGTGCTTTTTATTAATAAAACATTTTTTATTTACTGGAATACCCCACCACGTTCATCAAAGCAGTATATTTGTATAGAATGCAGATTCAACTTTCTCTATGCAAAATCTAGGTTGACATATAAATAAAAAAACTACTATATACTTTATACATTATTTTAATAAACATTAATTTATCTCTCCAATAATTTGAGAAAAATTACCATTAAAAAATTAAAACGAAAAAAATTATTCAAAAATACAAAAAAGAGTTAAGAGTGAAAAAAAATTAGTAAAATTAAAAATGATTAAAGTGGAAATGAAATAAATGTTTAGAAAAAAAAAAAAAAGAGCTGAAATAAAAGGTCTTTCAAAAGTCTCTAATTTTCTAGATCTCCTTCTGTAATGATGTTGAGCCAACAAAAATTAATAATGGCAAATAATTAGAAAGATTGAAAAAGATAATATAAATAACTCATTAATATTAAAAAAAACTTTGGATAAAAAACGCAAAAAAAAAATGCTTATATAACAAAAATTGATTGAAAATAAGAATATTTGCTTGAAAACGACTGCATGATCGAAAAGTGAAAATAAAATAATAAAATTTCGACATAAAATAATTTTTTAAAAATATTACCCTATAAAAAATTAGGTAGATTTAAAAACATAGCCAGAAGATCGATAATTTGAAATCAAAACAGCGGACATTCAGTACTATTTGCACGGATTGCAGCAGATTGATTAAGGTTGTTGAAAGAGTATTACTTTTTTGTTTGTACTTGGAGAAGGAATACTGAATACATATGGTAGCAATGGATGAAAAGGGATGTGAGTAAATTAAGGGAGGTAGTGGACAAGACTGAAATTGTATTTAGGGTTGAAGTCACAATGGAAAGGCTGAGAGATTTATACTTTGAGAGGCGCTATAGGTAAAGGGCTAATGGAGTAATGGTAATAGCCTACGTTTTGGGCTTATGTTAACTGGGTTATTATCTCAACCTGGAATGATCGTTTAACAAGGGTATTGTACAGTTTGATATAAAGGTATTAATATAAGTTTGGGCGAAGTATTTTTGTTTATTTGAGATCACGAATTCTCATTTGTGACGGGGTAACCTGTCTCAAACTTAAAACGAGTCAAACCCCCTCATAAAGAGCAAATGAGGGGCAAATATGAGCTCCATTTACCCACCAATTCCTCTTTGTGAGGGGGTTGACCCATCTTCAGTTTGCGACAGATCACCCTGTCGCAAATGAGACTAGCTGATTTGAGCTACCGAATCGTTAAAAATTATCAACAGCTTATTAGATATTATCAACACCTTTTCAACTTTTCCGCTAAATATCACACCCCTATTTTATCTCTCATTTTTCACTTGATAAATATCAACATTTTAACTTAACAAACTACATACAAATCTAAACAAAAATAATTATAAATAGGACGTTAAAGACGGCAAAACTAAAATTACATTGAATTATTCCAAGTAAAAAATAATAAAAAAATTCAATATATATATATATATATATATATATATATATATCTATATAATATATAATATTATATATATATCTAAGTTTTTGACTATAAACCATTAATTTATATTGTATGGAGGCTCGCAAATTTTTAGGGTAAGATTTTTACTTATGCGGGTTGTGTTTATGGGTCACGCTTCTCAATTACCATGTCTTATAGAATCTTAAAATGAGGCTTAGAAATTAAATGAGTCTAAGCTTTGAACGTGATATGTATTTTAATTGTTTGTTTAGGTAGTGTGAATATGAATGATTATTTATTTAATTTCAAGTATGTATCATGATCGTTTACTTCTATAATTATATATTTGTATGATAACTTTACGGATTTGAATATTTAACAATTTAACCATATCTTTAAATGTGCACGGGTCAAAATTTTCATTTAGTCACGTATCACTAATTAAGGATTTGTAGTAAATGAACTATGGGTCAAAATGTTAACTCTAAATATGCACAGGTTTTACTAAATGAAAAACGGGATTAACATCACTTTCTATCTCCTTTGAAGTAACCAATTTTGTGTTATTTTTTATCCAAATTATTTTGTTTCATCTTATACAAGCAAGTCTTTTGAAGCCGCTCAAGTAACAACCCATAGTAAAAACTCAAATTTAGCTTACAAAATGACATATCGTACTTAGTTAATTGACCCTAACGCATCATTTACGTTACGTTAATATAAAATTTATAATTCTAATCTAATATCTAAAATATGACTTTATAGCACAATTATTACACTTGGAAATTAAAGTTGTTAAACAAAAAAGAAGGGTGATTTTACTACATCACTTTAAAACTTATTTCAAAAAATAATTAAATGTAGTATACAACTAATCTTGAATATTTACATTTTTTATAGTAGCAAATTCTTATAAGCATACCCGTGCAATTTACACGGGTTTAAAACTAGTTAATTAACTGTTTTCGAGCCTATTTTTTTTGCTGCAACAAAAACTCTCTCTTAGGTCCGCCCTTGGCTACCAGCCAATCCTTAAACCTCTTATTCTCTCTCACAGGCCCACTCTTAGCACTACAATCATTTTCACCATGTCCCAACCTCCCACAACAGTAGAAGAATGACGAAGGTTTTGTAATTTTATAGTTAATATTTACATATAATTGACAAGTAGTTGCAGTACGTCGTTACAATATACCGTAATGTCCTCTAACGCTCATCTCATTCTCTCCAATATTCCAAAATGGTGAAAGAAGACAACTGCAAAACTTCTCCAAGTAGACAACTACACAATTGACGATTTCAGTGCTCATCAACTATTCAACTATTCAAGTATGCAATTGCATGGTACGTACTAACGTACGTACTACGTAGAGCATATGTGCCTCTAATATAAATGTTCCCTTAGCTCATCGAATTCCTTTCAAATTATAACTAAGACAAACAACACCCGTCAATATATCAAGTTCATCGTTTCAAGCACGATTTATACAAATGATGACTTCGCAAACTCGATTTTTCATTTTACTTGTGTTTTTGACAATCTTGCTACTACAATATCTTCCTCGAAACATGGCAAAAGATGACAATGTCATTAGTAATCAGAGTTCATGGCATGTGAGAACATTTAGGGTTCTTTATAGACGACGAAGGTATAGATCACACAACAGTCCTCCAAGGCCGTTTCCAACACCTTATCCTTCATATAAACCAACTACCACTGCTGGCCCCGCTGCTAGTCCCACTACAAGTCGCAGAGCATCGAATTTCGCCGTTAAATCACACATTTCTTGGCTCTATATACTAGGTAGCACCAAAACGGACACGGACACGGACACGGACACGACACGGACACGTGATACGGCATCTCGTGAAATTTAGGATACGGGACACGCTGTTTAAATTTAACAAAATATATATTTTATAGTTATAAACAACGTACTATTTTATTTTTGTATTAGTATTTGATATTAAATATAAATAATTAAAGGTAAAATGTGATTTTGACTATAATTCATTCTAATTTTCTACCCAAACTCATCTTCGAATCAATCTCTTTTAGTTTTCGACCTCTCATACCTTGTTTATAAGTGTCCGTCCGACACGGTGTCCGACACGGAACGGCCGATTAGGAGAAGTGTCCGTGCTACCTAGTCTATATATCACCCTTGTTTGTTGTACTATTTTTGTAAATACCACTCGTTCAATATTTCTACTTGGTTTATGTGTTGTAATGTTTGTATAATTGTATAATTTCTGCATTTTGCATTTTTTTTTTTTATGTTTTATTATTATTATTAAATTAATATAATTCATATCTTCATAGCCTTTTTTATGTATCTACTATTCTGCTAGTTTTAATCCCGTGCAAAAAATGCACGGCTTTACCTTCAAATTCCCGATTTACAAAATATTATCAAATATGTTAATGTAAGAATTAAGGAATAGGTCTAGATTCTTAAGCCGCGTCGTCAACAATTTTAAACAAAGCCCAGATAATATATGAGTATAAGTTATATAATTCATTTTTATTAAAAGAATACTTATTTAATTTTTGTTTACTATAATACCGTATTTGTTTAATACAGTTCTTTTTTCTTCTATTTAGTACTGCAGATTCATTTTATTGAGTAGTTTGGCGTAACAAAAATTTCTTCTGTGGTTTTTGTCACTTTTTGATTTTTGATATTCACAATTTCTTCTGTGTTGTATTAAATTTTAACCATGTAAAATGACAGAAGGTTGTCTTGGCCTAACAGATCTTCTAATTTCATCTGAGGATACTGCTCTCTTAGAACAGGCTGTAGGTTGTCCATGCCTGAGAGATCTATTGATTAAGGCTGGGGCTACTGCTTCCTCAGAACAGGATTCATTATGGCTTTCAGAGGAATCAATTTGTGTTCTATGATCATAATTAATGATCTTAGGAGTATCGGTATCAGTGCTGGTGTCTTGAATAGGCTTAGACATTACCAATAATGTAGATGATGCAGGATTCACTAAGCCTTGTAATTCAGAATGTACAACTGCCACCTTAAAAGGAAGCTCATCTTTTTTGAAAATGACATCCCTTCTCACAAATACCTTTTTTGACTGATTATCATATCACCTATACCCCTTTTTATTATGAGAATATCCTAAGAAAACACATTTCCTATCCCTTGTCCCAAATTTATCAGAATAAGTAGGAGGCATAGAAGAATAACGACAACCACCAAAAACTTTCAAGACAGTATAATCAGTAACATAACCAAATAACAATTCAAAAGGTGTTTTTCATGCTATGACAGAAGATGCCATAAGATTAATTAAATGTGTTGCAGTTAACAGGCAATCACCCCAAAATTTTATATGGGCAAAGAAGCATGAATTCTTAGTGACCTAGCACTGTCTAGAAGGTGTATGTGCTTTCGTTCAACTCAACCATTTTGCTGGGGCCTACCTACAATACTGGTCTGATGTAAAATGCCCCTGTCCCTAAAAAGATGTCCACAACTATGATGCAAAAATTCACTACCATTATCACTTCTTACAATCTTAACATTGGCTTTAAACTGTTTTTCAATGTAAGCAAAGAAATCTTTAACTAGGCCAGGAACCTGGTCCTTAGTCTGAAACAAAATAGTCCAAGTACTCCCGGTGTGGTCATCTAAAATGGTAAGAAAGAACCTTGCACCAGACATTGCAGGGGTCTTGTAAGGTCCCCAAATGTCCATATGTAGCAACTCAAATTTATACACAGCTCTAGAAGTGCTAGTTGGAAAAGGCAATTTATGATGTTTAGCTAATATACAAGTTTCACAATGAAAAGTAGATGTACTAACTGTTGAAAAATAATCACTGGTATTCCTCAATTTATCCAAAGAAATATGTCCAAGACGAGAATGAAACAAAGATACGTTTGGATCAAACTTTCTACACATCCCAACAACAACAGAATAATTAACAGTATTTGTTTGCAGTAAATTTAGAACTACAACAACTATGTGTTGTATTAAAGACTGAGCATTAGCATCCTGAAATATATAAAGATCCCCTATCCTTTTCCTTGTTGCCACACATTTGTTACTAGAAAGGTCCTGAAACATACAATATTCAGACAAGAAAACAACAGATAATGAATTATGATCAATCAATTTACTAACAGATAGTAAGTTTTGTTTAAAATCGGGAATTAATAATACATTTGTCAGCTTAATTTGGGGAGTTAGAATAACAACATCACCAGTTACAGTAACTAGTTTATTGGAACTATCAGGTAAGCCTATTATCACAAGATTTTCTAATTTAGTGACATTATGCAGTAAATTGATATCACAGGTCATATGATCAGATGCACCAGTATCTATTATTTAATCTTTTATGTAAGAACTAACATTAGCAGAATAATGATCATAATGAAGAATACCTGCAAAATTAGTGGAAGATATTGATGCCTTTGTATCAGTCATTCTTTTCATAACCTTATCAATCACATAAGTAACCAGACCATCAAGCATAATCGAATCAAAAGACATAGACTTTGAAGAACCTGAGGTGCGTAATCTATCTTCATCATCAAGTGGAGAATAGACATCAAGAATCTCAACATTATGAGCACTTGTCCTGATATTTGTATTTCCATTCTTGTTATATGGCATCTTCCCTTTCCTCTTATTAGTCTTATTAGGAAACCCAACAATCAAGAAACACTTATCAATGGAATGACCGGTTTTCCCACAAGAAGAGCATTTATGAACCCTGAAACAGTCTTCAAGATTGTGATTATCCATATTACAATGACTGCAGTATTTGGATGTAGAAGATGAAGCTTGATGAGGACCAATTTTGTTGTAGTTTATTGAGGCATCAGATGGCTTATAACTGGCATAAGCAGTAACATCATTGATGTTATCAATAACATCAGACATCTGTTTTTGTTTCTCAATCTTTTGTAACAACCCCAAAACTTTACTGATTGAAGGAAAGGGATCCATATAAGGAATTTGAGTTCTATTAGTATCATAACCAGAGTTGAGTCCCATTAAAAACTTGATCAATTTAGCATGATTTTCTCTAGCAATCATTCTTTTTAGCAAAGTATTAGTGCAAGAAGCAAGTTTACCACAGGAACAACTTGGAACAGGATCCAAACTGTTTAGAGTCTCCCACATGTGTTTAATCTTGCCGTAATATTCTATGAGGTACAAATTTGATTGAGACATGGAACTCAAATCTTGGGTTAACTAATAATTCTCTATGGAATTAGATTGGTCATACATCTCTATATATATGAGTTCTTCCCATAGTTCCCTTGCAGTCTTAATGTACGTCAGATTCTCCCTTAGAGATTTAACAATGGAATTAAGAATCCATTTAAGAACCATCAGATCGCACCGAATATACTAATGATACTTCTTATCTGTAGACAGAGATTTGATGAGAACACCATTGACGAACCCATCTTTGTTCTTGGCAGCTAGAGCCATCATAATATCTTGTTTCCAACTAAGGAAATCAGTCCCATCAAAGAGAGGCGCAATGAGTTGAGAAAATGGTTGATCAAAAGATGATAAGTAGAGTGGATCATCATAGTAATCATAAGGCTCAGAAGTTTGATTTTGATCAGGCATGATGATTGTTGTGAAAAAGTAAAGATTTTGATGAAGATTTGATTAAATTTTGATGCGGAAGCGTGTTGTTGAACTGTTGAATGTTCAAGAACCTGATACCATGTAAACTAGCAATAATCTTGTATTGCAGTATGAAGATCAATGTAAAAACATTATTGAATTATATTATTAAGTTGTATCATAATTGAGTTACATTGGTTGTTTATATAAGAGTAGTTTAACCGACTTAACTAACTAACTATAGTCAAGTAGTCAACTAACTCAGGTTGTTAGAGCTAACTAACTTCTAACTACGTATACTTCAATAATGTTCATGAAAAGTGTACTTAGTAATACAATGACCAACACATAGAATACTCAAATGATTAAATTAACAAATTAGAAGGGTACATGGCGAAACTAAGTTTAAATATAATAACCTTACCTTCAAAATAGAAGAATGACATAACCTTTGTTGAACATTGACAGAATTTGGGATGCATGTCATGTATTGAATTATGATGGCAAAAGATAGACTTTAGGTTTTCTTTGAAGGGTTAGATGTAGTACTGTAGTAGCACCTAGGTGGGAAATTTTTGCATAGAAAATGCCACATGTTATGTAAGATGTTTAGTTATTATTGTTTTATAGTTTTAATTAGTTTAAAACTTGAACAAAGTTGCACGGATGTATTTGAAAATGTTTTAAATTTTCAAATACAAAATTTAATAAGTTCAAATACAAAGGACATAATAAATTTAAATTATGGTTTAATACTTAATAGGTGTACATAATAAATTAATAACGATCAAAGTCACCTTAAAAATAGAGTTGGAAAATGCATAGTAGTAATTAGTAAAGCAAATAATGGGTAATTTAGTTGACATTCATCTATAAATCTGTGGTAAAAGTCCATTATTTTAACGTATTGTATATTACTAATATGTCCCCAGTCAATTGATATTTACGGTATACCTCGTGGAAACGCACTCTCATTGGGTAGGTTATAAGTTGATACCCCATAGAAAGATCATTTAGTAATATTTTTTACAACTCAAGATTCAGATACTTCGTATGTTCTATATCTAATTCTCAATTAGTAGATTATACAACCAGTTGTATACAACTGGTAGTATAGATTTTGAGTTTTATATCAAAGAAGTTGAGCTCATATGTACATTTTACGGTAGAATTTCCCAAAATAATACATATAAGCTCATTTAGATTTTAATTTTTGACACCTAAAAAATTAAAATGTAAGTACAAAATTTTAAAAGCTCGAAAAAATTGCATATAAGCCCGATTAGATTGGTATTGGATGTACCATGCTCATATACATTTGGTTGTAGGATCTAATTTGTGCTAATTCTTCGTTTCTTTAATTTTCTAATGTCCAAGTTTCTGTTTTGGAAATAATTTAAGATATATGGATAAAATAACATAATAATTTAAATAAGTTTAAAGATCTCAAGTTACTACCACTTGTATTTGAATTGTTTTGAGCCCGATATATTCGACAAATTGACCCGTTTTACTTTTAGAGTTTTCATACTGTAAAATATTGTCGTTACAAACCCGAAAAATAAGCCATGAAAAATTTATATCTCAGTGGAATCCATTGTAAACACATAATCTGAGGTCTAAATTTTGTCAAGCACCAACAGATGGGTTTATTGAGCTATATTAACTTAGGATGTAGTCCCTCCTATTCTCAATAACATTCCCCATTTCTATTTTCGTTTATTCACAATACTTTCCCTATTTCCCTTTTTGGTAAGTATTTGTGTGGTCCAAATTTAATTGTATAGTGGAGTAGTTTGTTTTCTTAATTTTTGTGTTAAAATGAAAGGGGAAGGTTATTGAGAATAAGAGAGAGTATATCGCAAATGTTTAGGATGTTATTCATTAAAAAAAGATTTATGCAAAATCAATTAGATGGAGATTCTATGTAAGACTATATTTATTGGTTAGGTCTTAGGTCCAGGTCTTGTATAAAGACAAAAATAATAGAAAAAATAAAAGTAAATAAAAAGAAGGGAATACATAGTCCATCTACGACATTTTACGTTCCAGACGTTCCGTAGATGAACGAGTAGAACACGTGAGGGAACGAATACTAGACTACAGAGCAAATAACCAAGTAGGACCATTTCAATGACATAGCAAATGACAAGAGTACACGTGTAAGTGGAGAAGATGCATGTGTTAATTTTCCAACATTTATGTGGATTTTGCTCTTTCTGAAAATTAATAATTTTATTTTACATATTAATATTAAGTAAATATTCATTTTTCATTATTCTATTTTCTTAAATATAAGGCGGATAACCCGTCTTAAGATTAGTTCCACCTTTTTGTCCTCTAACAAACAGTAAGTCTTACTTAAGACGGACATTATCCATTTTAAGGTTAAGACGGTTCAATTACTACTATATACTTGTAATTAGAACAATTTTTTTTGATATTTACTAGGCAGTAAAAGAGATGATTTGATATGTATTTGACTCGGCTTAGATTTAAGACGGCTATTGTCCGTCTTAACTCTTAAATGAGTGTTTGTGTCCAACAAATGCATGCATTGAATATTATTCATGTTTGACAACTATTATAAAGCATATTTGACATAAAAAAAGTCAATGAATTATATTATATAATTACGAGTACTATTTAATGTTGCTTATTTATTTTTAAGTTAATCACGTTTTAATTATTCTAGGGTGTGTTGTACTTCTTTTCAAGGTAATTGGTTTCTTAAGTTAATCTGTAATCGTTGTTTTAATATATCTTATTTAATAAATCGTATTTTTTTGTACTTTTTCTCTGGCAAACTCAATATTATCAAAATAAATTTATGATGTAATGATATAATAAAAATATATATATGATGTTAAAAAAATCAGGAACTAGATCTAAGTATGTCTCGATAAAATAATAAAATCAAGAACTAGGTCTTGTAAGTAGGTTAAAATGTATATATTTATTTTAATGTAGGAACTCGGCCTAAGTAAGGCTGCAGAAACAACGGATAAACATGGTCTAACCAAATCATTATTATAGAAAAATAAACTATAAAATTGATATAATAGATAGAACACGGACAAAGAAGGTATAATATAATATAATAATAAGAGAGAGAAGGTATAATATATTATATTAATATGTAATTAAGTAATGATCTTTACCATATATAACAAATACCGAGTACTACTTACCTATTTCGTATGAGAACAAGCTCACATATTGCTGGTATCAAGTAGTTCTACAATGATATATATGGAATAACGTAATGTAATATAACAAACGGAGCATGAAATATTTTGGCTATTCTGCCTTCAAAACAAACTTTCTATAATATTTACTCAAGAGTAATATGTTCGAGAAACACTATAAAGTCAAATCAAAGTTACTTATCAGTTCTCATTATAAAATGAATATGGTTGAGCGTATATTGTTAAAGTATGTCATATTAGCGTTGGTGATTGAATGGGGTATATTTTGAATTTTTTTCTTAAGTAGGCTTTGAACCATACTTATTTACAAAAGTAGTGTTCTTTCATACTTATTTACAAAAATGGGTCCACGTCATCAATTTTTTTTTTTTGATGTCTGTTCACTCAGTCCCTGAACCATTCAGCGACTGAGTTCTTTGGTGTATTTTTTTTTTGACCTCAAATAGCAGACCTTTGACAGAAACTCTGCCATCAAGCTCAAGTTCTCAGTCGCTGAATGGTTCAGCGACTGAGTTCTGTGATGTATTTTTTTTTTGACCTCAAATAGCAGACCTTTGGCAGAAGATTTCCCATTCTGATCAAGTACTCAGTCGCTGAACCATTCAGCGACTGAGTTCTTTGATTATTTTGTTTTTTTACGTCAATAATCAGACTCTTGGCAGAAGATCTGCCATTTTGCTCAAGTACTCAGTCGCTGAATGGTTCAGCGACTGAGTTCTTTGATTTTTTTTTTTTAAACCTCAATAATCACAATATTTCCCAAAACATTTTCCATACGTGTTTGTACCTACAACCGTCCATACCCATTTTTCAAGAAACACATAAATTTGATATAAAAGGAGCTTAAAATTCTTACACTTAATCCAATGCATAACATTAAGTTTTCTTAAAACATAACTATCTAACCAACACATATTTGAAATCTAATACATATTTTCTAGTTGCGTTTTTTCCCCTTCTTGCGTGTTCTTTGAGATGACTCCGCTTCTTCACTTTCTTGAGTCATGACTTGTTGCCTATGTGCAAGGTGACGGAAGTCATATCTTGGTGGACTAGGAGGCCTTGGCTCTTGGTAGTTGATCAGATGCCCTTGTCCCGTATTTACAAGCGAATTGAGAGACATGTTCCGCATCTTCTCTATCATAGCATATTGAGCCAAAGGGATGTCATCGGGCATGTTGGAAATCATTTGCTCAGTTGTGTTGTAGGTAACCATGCTTGCTTGAGTCTGAATCAATTTATTATATTTGTACATTAAGTAAATTCTATATTAGAAAGAATGAATTAAACAATTTGTAATTTTGTATATAAATAAGAAAACAAATACTTACTAGTATTTGGAAGTCCGCCGCGGTTGGGTAATAGTAGTGATGATCCTCGTAGTCATCGTTCACAGTTTGGCTTAGAGGTGTAATGATGCGACGGGTAATAGCATTGTACCACTCAAAGTACTCGTCTTCAAAGCTCATCAAACCACAAAAAGGAAGCCCCGGCTCCACTATTTTTGACATTCGGTTTTCCCATTTAGCAATCGACTCTTGATGCATAGTCTCATAGTTACCCGACCAGTCGCCCTTTCTACTAATACCATGCAATCTGGTGCAAGTGCTACCCATTTCAGGGATCATTTGTTGCCACCCGACTTGTCGAGTACATCTATTTGGGAAATGCCATTCAACCTTGTCTAAGAGGTGTTGGACACATATTGGGGAGAGGTGTTGTACCACACTTGGTGTGTATGGTTGCCATACGAATTGCAATTCCACTATCTTGTCTAAGAGGTTCCTAATGACTACCAACTCGAGTCTATGATCCTTAAATCCCCGTTGCACTCTTAGCCATTTACATCCCAAAGGATCTAGCCCAGTCAATACTTGACTCCCAAGGGGATATGCTACCCCAGCCTGTCGAGGTACACGGGACCTAACTATGTCCGGGCGTCCAATTGACACTCTTTCCCAACTCCATAATTGCAATAATAGTAAAGGGCCGGCTATTTCAAAACAATCAACTTTAGTGGCTTTACACAAATTTCGGTAAAGGCATGCCAAGACCCCACTTCCCCAACTAATGTCGTCTATTTGATCCAAATTCTCCAAAAGGGGTAAATAAATTAAACTCACGGTGCTACCGGATTTATCCGGAAACAAGAGAGCCCCAAACAAATAAAGCAAATAAGCTCTTACGTGGCAATGCAATTGATATTGAGAATTAATGTTTGCCACGTTTTGAAAATTGTCATGAAGCCAAGTAAGTTTTAATTTTGACCCTTTTATAGCTTTAGTTGACGGTGTTGCTCCTAACAGACGCACACATAAATGTCGCCACCCCCCCTCACTTGAATCCGTTACCGGTCTCCCACTTATTCTAAGGCCGAAAAGCATGACCACATCTTGAAGGGTGACAGTTGCCTCACCAAAAGGCAAATGAAAGGTGTGAGTCTCTTGTCTCCACCTTTCTACCAAAGCCGTGATCAAATCGGCATCCAATGGGACATAACAAAGTCGAGTAATACCTCTGAATTGGGTGTTGTTTACATATGTAAGAACCGCCTCAGGAACTTTAAATGCTTTAAAGGCTTTCATGTGGCCACGTAAGGTGAGAGGTTTGAGTTCTTCTCCTTCCCAAATCGCCTGACTACGGTGAGTCGATTGGAGATGAAGAATTGTTCCATCATCGGGTCCGGAATCCATCTGAAAAGAAAATTACATGAGGAAGTTGAAAATGTATAGAATAAATAAATATATATAGAAAATTATATATAGAAGAAATAAATTAAAACTACATAATTGAAAATGTATAAGAAATAAAACAAAAACATAATAAATATAAAATAGAAGTCATACATAATTATATTGAAATGGTTGGTTACAAAAGTAATTGACTACATAATTAAAATTGAAACTACAAACAAGAATTACAAATTACATAGTAAATTCAATAGTTTGTGATGAGCTAGCTTTTGAAGGACAACTACGTTTATTATGACCTGCTACACGACATAAACTACATGAGGAAGTTGCTCGTTGATCCATTTCATTGTGGATTCTTTTCGACTTTGGACGACCTTTTGCTCTTTTCATGTCATCATTTGGAGTCAGTTTTGGTCTCACCCATGGCATCCAATATGACTCATCCGGAACCGGGTGGAAACTTGAGCGATATGAGCCATGATACTCTCCACATGAGTAGAATGGATCAACATATTGATCGGAACTTATACTGTTAGCTCGACAAACTGCCATTACATGAGAACATGGTATGTGATAGATTTGCCATTTGTTGCATGTGCAAGTTCTATCTGAAAGAATGACTGTGTGACCATGATTACCTTCACTCCCAAGTCTATTCCCTCTTCCTGTGACAACCTCATATAGACCTCTTCGTGCATCATAACAAGTAACTTTGTGATGAGCCGCCTGTTTCACATTTTCAGCAAGCTTTTCAGTCACTTTCTCCGACCACATACATCCCTCTAACAACCTTTTGTTAGCATCCTCACGGTGCTTTACAAAATACGAGTTGATCCTAAAAAATGTTGCCTTAACAAGTGCGGTGATAGGTAAAAAACGAACACGTTTAAGAACACCATTAAAACATTCCGAATTGTTGGTTGTTTTGATGCCATAACGGTGTCCACCATCATGACACAAGGACCATTTGCTAAGTGGGATACTTTCCAAAAGTACCTTTGCACTTGGGTTAATACTACCAATTTTTTGCATGCCTTTGTTAAACCTTTTACGTTGTGCCGCGCATGCCGTTGAAAGGAACGCAACCTTCAATTCATTACTTTTGAACTTTGTGTTTATGTTTGATGCTTGATGTCGGGTACAAAATCTATGGAACGCTTGTGGCTCGGTCCATCCACCACCCACTTTATTCATTGCCGTCATGATACCTACATGACGATCCGATATAACGCAAATTCCCTCTCGTTGTGTGACATGTTTCCTTATGCAATCCATAAACCACCCCCAAGTATCGATACTCTCACAATCAACTATAGCAAAAGCTAAAGGATAAATTTGATCATTGACATCCACCCCAATTGCAATCAAAAGAACTCCTTTATACTTACCATACAAATGAGTTCCGTCTACGGTAAGAATTGGTCTACAATGTTCAAAACCCCTAATTGAAGGCCCAAATGCCCAAAATACACGATCAAAAACACGAACATTAGAAGGACCCCCAACTTTGTAGGCAAATTTTACAACGGTACCCGGGTTTGTGGTTTTCAATGCTTAGAGGTAACGGGGAAGTAGAGCATAAGATCCTTTCCAATCACCATACAAATCCGCCATAGCTTTTTGTTTAGCATGCCATGTTTTCATGTAGCTAGGTTCGAAGTTGAATTGAGTGAGAATGTTGGCTCTAAGATTAGATATTTTCACACCCCAATCGGCATCAACTACCGTCCTAATGTGTTTCGCAATAAAACCATTGCTCAAATTAGGATGATCAAGCGGTGGTGCATCAACCACACAAGAGGTATTGTGAGGACCCTTATATGTAACTATAGTGAAAGAATAATTGCTAGCTTCTTTATTAGAGGCCCTCAATGTCCAATCGCATGGACTTGGTTTTCTAGAACATTTGAATGTTACAGTGAGTGGTTTTGATTCCGTCGTTTTGAATGTTTGATTTCTTTCAATGTGATATTGACGGACATATAGTGACAAACCCAATTTATTATTGAACCTTTGACCAACAAGAAACTCCCCATCATCATAACAAGGAACATCAACCTTACCACACCATCTATTAACATACTCCAAATCAATAGATGGTACCCGGCTAAACTCAATTGTAGGAGCAGAAGGGGTAACAAGATCCTCACACTCATCATCGGATTCATTCATCAATAACTCATCCTCATCCTCATCAATCTCATCATCATTGGAATTCAAATCATATTGCTCTTGATCAACACTATTACTAGAAAATGGAGCACTAAACAAAGGATTCTTACCCCTCATAGCTTGATTTAACATGTTCGTAAATAAGTTACGAGGTTGTTGGATGGGTATCAAACTAATGTATAGGTCCATTGAAGAGGCATTCATTTGATAAACACTAGCCCTCAAAGCTTTCAACGATTTATCATTATTCAAAGATAACACCTTGTAGCCTCTAGCATTAGGATACTTCATCTTAATATCTAACCCAAATTCACTTCTATTAACCTCTAACTCCTCACAAATTAAGGAAGTAAGTTCATCAAAGTTATGGTTACTATTGACAAAAACAAAGAAAGGTTCACCATCTTTGTAAGACACATTTTCCCCTTCAACAACTATTTCACCATTAGAGTAACAACATAAGGGATAATTAGTTTTCTCCATATTCAAACTTTACCTATTATCAAACTAAAAGAACCTAAATAAACAACTAGTAAGACCAAAATCAAACAAATGAACAAAATATATACTAATTGCAAAAACCTAAAAATTTACTAATTAAAACAACTTTCATATAAAACTAACAAGATTTAAAGGTTAAATGCAAGTATACAATACCTTGAAAGAAGTTAGGAAGAGATATGAAGTGGATTAGGGTTGAATTGAGGGAATGAATTGGGGATGAATGATTTTCGGGTTTTTTAGGGTTGGGGTTTTAATTTGGGGATTTTTGGATTTAGAATAAATGAATGGGGGAAGGGGGTTTCGCGTGATTTGATAGCTTCAGCCAAGAACTCAGTCGCTGAACCATTCAGCGACTGAGAACTTGAGCAAAAAAATGGGTGTGTGTCTGATATTGGAGGTTAAAAAAAAAATCATCACAGAACTCAGTCGCTGAACCATTCAGCGACTGAGAACTTGAGCTTGATGGGAGACTTTCTGCCAAAGGTCTGATATTTGAGGTAAAAAAAAAAATACACCAAAGAACTCAGTCGCTGAATGGTTCAGCGACTGAGTGAACAGACATCAAAAAAAAAAAAATTTGCTGACGTGGACCCATTTTTTGTAAATAAGTATTAAAAAACCCTACTTTTGTAAATAAGTATGGTTCAAAGCCTACTTAAGAAAAAAATTCGTATATTTTCATCTAACAAGTTTTGTATTTTGTACTTTGTAAACTTGAATTGCTATTATTTAGTTTCAAAGCATTATTCAGTTTACCAGGTAATTATTTAAATTGTTTTCATTTAAACCCTACTTCTGTTTATATAAATTGTTTTTTCATTTGACTTAATTATTTATTGCACCTTTTATATTTCGGGCTCGCTTGGATTGGAGGTAATTATTATTGGGTAATAGAGCATAAATGAACTAGAAAATAGAGGAGAGTGATGGAGGTTGGAGATAGAAAGGAAAGATTATAGTGTAATAGTCCCTCCATTAAGGAGTAAAAGTTCCCCACCTTCCCCCCCAAGTAATGCATTACCTCCATATGGAGGTAATAATTCCTCCCTAACCTTCTCTCTACCCTTCATAACCACCAGAAACCACCAATCTCCTTCCATTTCTTCTTGTTTTAGCTTGTATTACCCCTAATAATTACCTTCATTCCAAGCAAGCCCTTAATATGAGAAACATTATACTAAAAGTTAAACATATGATCATTTTCTCGCAGACTAGAATACCTTTTATATTAATCATTAACGGTCATATATTTTAATGCCCCCCGCAAAGACTTAACATCCTTTATACCTTATATCGATTTAAGTCATTTATGATTTAGAGATTATGGTGAATGGCTGAATGCAGGTATCATGGAGGGAATCACTAGCGTCGAAGCCCAAAGATTGGCTTCTAAGAAAGCCGGAGTTGATCAATTAGGATGTCCTCTTGGTAATATGGATACTTGTAGTTCAAGTTGTGAGTTGTGACAAAGGTTGTTGTGATAAAAAATGCAAAGCACGACGTGGAGCAAAAGCTTTTGGTATTTGCATGGATTTGGGTGCTGGTCCTCTAATTTGCAGTTGCTACCTACGTGGCTGCTAAATTATTTATGATTTTATATGAATTTTTGTGAGAGTTGTTTTTTGTCGCCTGTGTTTTAGTAATAACGCCCGAATTTTATCATATTTTTCCAATTTTACCCTTTCTTACTCCTTTATTAGTCTTCCTTATATATGTAGCTCTCTTATTAAATTTTATATCTAATATATTTTCGCAAGTTATAAACTTAATTAGATAACTAAGAAGAAATCAATAATCATGAACAATAACAATAAACAAGTGAAACATTACGCTTTATATATTAATTATTCGATTTATACTTTTATATATCGTTAATCCTACTATTATTGGACAAGAGGGCGTAGATTTCGACTAGACCTTTATCGATGACATTCAGAGCTGGGTAAGGTGGACGTGGACGTGAACGTGGTGGTCGTTACGGCATTGTAGTAGAGGACGATCGATAATTTGGATGTGCGGTATGCAGAATACGGTCTCTTGTCTTCCACACGACATGACCACGGTGGTGTCTTGTCTTTCACACGGCATGACCACGGTGGTGTCGTGTATTCCACACGACACAACCACCACCATGTCCTGTATTCAACACGACACCACCACCTAGACCTGGCAAAAGCAACCCGACTCGAATGATCCGACCCGAATGACCCGACCCGTGACCCGAAATTGACCCGAACTACAACACCCGAATGTGACCCGAAACCCGATTAGACTCGACCCGACCCGAACATGACCCAATCTTTCTTGACCCGTAACTGACCCGACCCGAAAATAACCCGATCCAAAACCACTCAACCCAAAAATGACCCGACAAAACATAACTTTAATTGAACCAAAAAGACTTAAAATGGCCTTTTGTCTCTTATTCTTTGACCCGAAAATGACCCGACCCGAAATAACCCGACCCGGTTGACCCGAAACGGACCCGACAACTAACCCGAAACAAACCCAAAACCCGAAATAACCCGACCCGACCCGAATTAACCCGAAATCAACGAAATACCCGAACTGACCCGACCCAAACTGGCCCGACCCGAACCCGACCCGGTTGACCCGTTTGCCAGGTCTACCACCACCCATGTTTCTTCTAGCCCACACGACACCATCACCCATGTTTCATGGTCCATGTTAAATTATTTATGATTTTATATGAATTTTTTTTATCTACGCTAATGTTATATTCTTAGTCCCTATTGAATAAGGAACTGACACATTTCATTTTGCACAAATTCTCATTCGGAAAATTCGTACGGTACCCCTAAGTTTGACATTTTGCCCGAAATGGCAAAAATTTTTACCCGAAAAACTTTGAGTGGCCATAACTCGGCCTTAAAACCTGGAAAATGACGATTTTTTTTCAAGTTATTAATCTTTCCGAAAACTACGATTTGAAAAAAAAATTGGCGAGTTTTGAACTCATGACCAAGAGATATGGCCACTCAAAGTTTGTTCGGTATAAAAAACTTTGACATACAAAAACTCCTAACCACGGAATCCAAATACGACTAATTTTTTTTTCAAATTGTAGCTCTCGGAAAGATGATCGATTTGAAAAAGAAATTGTCAGTTTCCGAGTTTGTAAACCCGCGTTATGGCCACCCAAAGTTTTCGGGTAAAAAATTTGGGTATTTCGGGCAAATTGTTAAACTTGGAGGGTACCGTGGGAATTTTCCAATTCTCATTTAAGACGGGGTGACCCGTCTTAAGCTTAAGACGAGTTAAGCCCTACTCACAAAAACCAAGTGGGGGCAAGTGGGGGATCCATTTGTCCCCCACTTGTCCCCCCACTTGCTCTTTGTGAGGGGCACTTGACCCGTCTTAAGTTTAAGACAGATCGCCCCGTCTTTAAGGGGAATTGATGTTCATTTTGTTATTATGTACACAGAAATTGTTTTTATGGCTAATTCTAATTTATTTTTGGCCATATTATGGGATCAAAATTTGTTCTCTTGATTTAGTAAGGTAATTACATTTAGTATATAATTTACGGGTAGTTGGTGAATATACATGATATGATAACGGAATCAACCTTGGATGACTATTGTATGGTCTATACCTTCGTCTATAAAGAACTCTAAAAGTTCTCACATGCCATGTGTTGTATATTTTTTACACACTTATTACAATGAAACTGAAATTGATAGAGGAAAGTTGCGTATCTTATCACATTGAACTTATCCTCTAAAATGTGTTAGAGGGAAGTTGTGTATTTTATTACAAAGATCTTGATGGACTTTAAACTCATCCCGATATCCGACTTGTTAAGTAAGTCCCTACTTGATCCTTTATGCAAAACATCCACTAGATACATTGAATTGAGATCTCATAAAAACAACCAAAATCAACCCAATTTATGATAGCCCATAAATCGTGTTATAGCAAACACCCCGATACACGTCGTTATTTACTATCAAAACATGGATGAAATTTATCTAATTCATTAAGGAATGTCATTGATTAATTTCTCTTAGCCACTTAGCCTGTAGACCGGCTATAGCTAACTAATACTACGGATTCCGACTCCATATGTTAAATATGTTATACAAATTCGCTTCTTTGAAGCCCATAAGCTAAAGGTGCCTCCCCTAAGTAAGAATACTCTGCCACTTTTAGACAAGACCATCTACCTTGGTATATCAATTCGCATAAGACAATCCTTTTAACTGAAGGAAACCGACAAAGGACACACTATAATACATGGTTTACTTTAAACATTTTCACACTTACTTAATTGCTTTCCAAAGATGAGTACTATCTATACTAGTATACTTCTCATCGTTGTCAAACTGCAATACTCAAGCCCTTGTGAAAGCCAGAGTCATGAGTCCTCTCTCACCATTGGATAAAAGCGTCATACTCGACCCTTGAGAGTATTAACCCAAATAATAATCATAATCTCACTCTTGATCCTAATACCAAGGATCATATTGCCTCCCCATTTACTTCATACAAGAACATAATGACCTACCCACCTTTTACAAGGTAAAACATCTTTGGTCTATGCCAAAGATCAACCTCTCAATACTCCTACAACAATTGACTACTCTATTATCGAGCTTGTCAAAACTGTAAATTAAATGATATTGATTTACCTCTTACATGGCTAAACCATCATTATTGCATAATCTCATCATAACTATTACAAGTCACCACTACTGAGATTATAAGGTTAATAAATTACAACATCAAACTATATAACACTTTACATAAGATATTAACATGATAAACAATCATAAAAAACATTAAGCATACTAACAACATTATAAAATAACTGATCAATTATTCATTAAACAAAACATCATATTTCATAAATAATCAATGTGAGATGGGTGAGTTCATCCCCTCCTTGAAAAATTAGGCTACCTAAGGTTCCCTTTACGGACACTTAATACCGCCATATATCAATACATCATGCTATCAAGCCACATATGAGTACCCATATGTTACCACTTAATTTCATACATTATATATAACACCAAATATAATTAATACATCGTCTATTGTATCCATTCGAGAGAGCTTATAATATATATAACACCGCCATATATCAATATATACATCGTCTATTGTATCCATTCAAGAGATCAGAGCTTACATAATATACTCAATTCCATTCCATATGAATCATTTTCATACATTATATATAACACCAAATATAATTAAACATACAAAAACAACATTAATATAGTTACGTGCAAACAATAAATTAGTGAAAACACTATAAGCATTCATATGAAAAATCTATCAACTATCAAATACAAAGTATTACTCAACTAAAACATAGTCAACACACATTTGATGACCAACCATCATAGATAAAATATTAATCACTCTAATATCCATGTGAGCATAGACTTATATGCACTCCAATATCATGATCATTATTTAAATAATTGATCAAACAAAATATATAAATATAATAAATGGATAAGTACATGGGAAATAACCCGCACAACCGTCATTGGATTTCGCACGAAACTCAATCAACACTAAGTACAAGACTTAACTAACCCGAGTATAAAACTTCGATAGAGAAAGTCTCATGCCTAATATATATTTTCCGAGTTATCGTTATACATAATAAACTCGTCATTTCCTTCTCCATTCCAAACATGAACTCAATTTATGATTATATGAGCATACACTCCGTATTCCCAACTCACATCATACCATTTACAAGTTTACACCGATTTTGACTTGAAAACCCAAATACAGTTAAATGTCATTATGATCAAAATCACCAACACCATGAACTCTTATTACTAATGACATTGTCATATTTTGCCATGTTTCTAGGAAGAGACTATAGCAAGATTATCAAAAACACAAATAAAAGAAAAATCGTGTTTGCGTAGTCATCATTTGTATAATGAGCTTGATATATTGATGGGTGTTCGTTTAATTATGTATGCTTGTGTTAGTTGTAATTTGGAAGGAATTCGAAGAGGTAACTGTACATATATATTAGAGGCACGTATGCTCTACGTACCATGCATTTATATAGTTGCTGAGCGTTGAAATTGTCAGTTGTATAGTTGTCTACGTGGAACATTATTATTGAATAATGTTGGAAATATATATAGAGTCACTATAGGGGCGAGACATATTAGAGAACAAATATTGTTGTGTCGTTGTATGCAGGTCACTGAATGAAAAACGAAATCGACCCCACTACGGTACAAATCGATATAGGCGTCGTCTCCCAAGGACACACAACACTCCTAAAATTTGTGTACTCAACAATTAGGAGTTGGAACTCATATGGTATGCTCAGAATTATCATAGAGAATAAGCTAGTATATGATATGGAAGATATGTATCTCAAATGACTACGGGCTTCTCATATTTATAGTAGTTAATTAACACAATACTGACAAAGTTAGTGGCATAACCACTACCATAAAAATGGGCCAAAAACATGGAGTTCATGGCTATTAACATGCATTTTGTGGAGAGATTCTCCTACGAGGCAATGAAAGACATTTCTCTAAAAAAATGTATTGACAATATTGCTAGCCTTAGCATTACTTCGAACAATTCCCACTAATGCAAAGGATAAACAAGAATTCTGAGCATATTAATAAATATCGATTCTTAAGTGTTAATTTCTTTCGACTTGAACAAACACGTTAGTGAAATGAAACAATTCTTTCATCATCTAAAGAGTGAACGAATCTTGAACTCCTAGACTCCGGGGTAAAATCCACTCACATATCTCACCTTAAGTTCTAAACGAGTTCTGAGATACAATCCAACAAATATATGGCCAAATGAATCTTGGGCTTCTTTTGAGTGCTCTAGAGAGATAGCATAGGCTCTCATACAAGGAGGTCAACCCTTCAGACTCAATTAGGTGATTCCGTCAAGTCTATCTCCGCAAGGACCACTCACATACGAGCTATAGAATTATTGAGAGTTCTAAGGCTCAACCTCTTAACACTACTACAAAAACAGGCTATGACAACGGTTAAAAACCGTTGTAATATAAAAAAAGCGGACGTTTTAAAGCCTTCATTGTTAAAGGTTTTAACAACGGTTCATATTTAATGAAAAACCCGTTGTGAATATGTTTAACAACGGTTAAAAACCGTTGTCGTTACTAGCCATCCGTTGTTAAACCGTGAAAATAATTTTGGTGGGAAAGATACAACAACGCTTATGTTAGAAAAAAACCGTTGTTGAAAGTGTTAATAACAACGGGTATATTAGAGAAAATCGTTGTTAAAATCGTTGTGAATATTGTTAACAACGGTAAAAAATTGTTGTTATTAATAGCCAACTGTTGTTAAACCGTGTGAATAATTTTGGTGGGAAAGATACAACAACCTTTTTGTTAAAAGAAATCGTTGTTAAACGTGTGTGTAGTTTTGGTGGGAAAGATTATAACAACGCTTAAGTTTTTCAAACCCGTTGTAAATAGAGGTAATAACAACGGATTATACTAAGGAAACCGTTGTGGAAAGTTTTAATAACAACAGGTATATCAGAATAAACCGTTGATAAAAGTATGATTTGTTTTGGTGGGAAATATGTTACAACGCTTTTAATGAAATTTAAAATAACCGTTGTTATTTCTTTTATTATTGTTTTTGAAAAAATTTAAATTTGTTCCCCTGACAGTGAAAATCCTGCATAAATCAGCAGCAGCAGCACGCATAAACCACTTTCAGCAGCAGTAAAATGATATATATAACCAAAATGATCTCTTTCAGAGCAATTCATACTTACAATTTGCTCTAATGACTTCTACAAATTAAAGTTCCCTATCTTCCAAAATAATCTAACTTTCATTTATTCTTCCTTACAATAATGTTCAAGGACGTATTTGCCCCACAAGTCCCTTACCTCGTCTATTTGGTGCTTTTTGTACTCAGAGACATGTCGCGTGGTGATTACATACTGCGGATAAAACAAATAAAAGACATTGACTTAGGGTAACAACACTAGGCATACATAGCAACATCAATATAGCAGCAAAGAGATCAACTCTAATGAAAAAAAGTATTAGCTACATTAAACTACTAACCCTTTCTGGAATGAGGATATATCTTCGCCTAATAATCTCCAACATGAAACGACAAACGTAGTATCCACATTGTATGTTATCCGGCTGTTTAGGGACCTATTATTACATAAAAAACGAAGAGACGAGAAGGCAATTACCAATTAGTTTAATGCGTAATTAAAAAAGACAGATGTCATGCACTTAAGGTATTGTATTTGCGCACGTACCCCTGTTATCGTAGTAAAAGTAGGGCCATCATCAGAATCTTCCGTGGGTTGATCGTCGTTAGCTCTTTTCTTCTCAAAGGCCCTTTAAACAAAAAAAAGAGGCAGAAAGTCACATAAATATATATGTGTAGTAGTGAAAATAATAATAATTGAAACTTAATATTATGTGCCAAATCAGTATTATAAACTTACTTAATAATCAACTTCTTAAAGGTCTCGGATGGTTGTTTATGCAAAGAGTCCAACCAAAAGACTTTCTTCTTGGTTGGCATGATCGCTGCTAGCACCCAATGTCTCCTAGATCGAGAGACACATCATTATTAACAACAACAACATCATAACTAAACATATAAAAATGCAATTGTGTTTGGAATCGTAATATTAATTATATATTACCCGATTTCATTATAAGGGGCAAGAATGAGCTTTTTGTTTTTCGCCAATTCCTGAGCAATATAATCTATAAGTTCTTCATACAAAATAATCCCGATATGCATAGATAAAATATAAGGGCACAGGAATCCGTATAGATCATGTGGACTCTTGGTTTCGGGGATCACAACCGATTTCAAGAACCTACATGACGGTTTTAATTCCGATATTAAAAACACTATATCTTAGTCAGAATATTAGAATATTGCATGATTTATTAAGAAACTTATTTCATCCAAACAAATAGGTGTTTGACATCAATCTCGTCAAGGCCAGCCCAAATGGCTAGAATATCCCATGACAGAACTGCTTGACGTTCTTTCCCTTAAATATCATCCTCGAGCGAAATAATTATTAATTGCTCGCTTGCTATGCGAGCATCAGCCTCCTTATAAAGGTCCATCATCGTCATCGTTCTTACTTTTTCCATGAAAACGTTCCCAGTATAATTAGTACGGGATAGACTCCTAACATCTTTCAGTTGAGGGAAATTATGCGAATTTTCTTTTGTGCTACCTGTCACAACACCCTACATGTGGCTAACTAAATATTAAGTACTTAACTAAACTAATCCATACGAAACATATCCCAGTTCGAGCTATTTAAAAAAATTAAGTATTTAACTAAATACCTCATCAAGTTGATCTTTCAATGAGGTAGTAGTAGGATTATTGTCTATCGGGTGATTAGCCGTGTGTATTTTTTTACCCTACAAAAAAAAGTGTATCTTATTCTTTTTCAAATTACGTCAAAGATAAATAGTTATTTAAAAAAATCGAGAAGTAATACGTACATATACCTCATCAACTTGCTCTTTCAATGATGAAGCAGTAGTAGAAATTAAAATATAAAGAGAGTTTTTTTTTAAAAAAAATGGAGAAGTTAATTAAATACCTCATCAAGTTGTTGTTTCGACAAGGTAGTAGAAAGATTTTCTATCGAGTTAGTCTTATCCATGTTTTTTGTTACCTACAAAACAAAAATATAACATATAAATTTCACTAATTATGTAGGTAATGAACAAAGACAAAAGGCTGGTTAGATGTATTTTTCTAACCCCGACTACATTCGGTTGAGTCGTACATGAACGAGCCAGGTAAATGTGCTTATTAGGCCATTGGACAAAACAGTGAACCGCATCTGCCAGAATTTGAAGGTCGTCACGGACTGGGACGGGCAGTTGAAGCGTTTCATAACCCTTCAAGGCTTGATTTATCTCAACTTATGTATGATTTGGCAAGAGTGGTATGCCATGAACCAAGATGGTTTCCGCTGATTTGCTGGGCATTATGTCTACGAAACCCCGGACAACACGAACAACTTTATGGGATGAAGGGTCGGTGAGAATATCTGCCTTCCTTTTTATGGCCTGTAGAATACACATTATTAATTAAATACCAAAATATAATAGATATCATAAATGATTTACATACCTTTTACAGACTTCATGCATACCTTGCCGAAAACTGGCCCCTCATTTGACGGTGATGGGTCGTCCGTCTTCTCAGCCGTCATCTCAAGTTGCATCCCCTGATTATTGCCATTCGTCTTCTCAGTCGTCTCCTCAAGTTGCGTCCCCTTTTCAGACTCATTTACCTAATAAAATTAACCAATCAAAGGCAATGATGTCAGAGGTTATAGCATTAGAGCTGGTTTTTACCAGTTATTGCAGAGAACACACACCCCGAGTAAGGCTGTTTAGGAACCATGGTGTACCCCGAGTAAGGCTGCAATCACGTAAAACATTTGGCTGCTGGAAAGAACAAATGCAGAAAATAATAATAATAAAGTCATATTTACCTTATCCGCTTGAGGTATTAAAACTTCAGCAGCACTAGGTACCTCTTTCTGTTTCTCGTTGATCGATACTTCCTACTCATGTATTGTCAAGGTAGTAGTGTCCTCTGCCTCATGACCAATCTGTTGCACCTCACCCTTTTTAATGACATCCTCCATCATCGTCAATTCTTACTCGGAAGGCTTGCCTCCAGAATTCATTTTTAGTATCACGGAGGTCAATAACTGAACCTGCACGCAAAAAATGTAGAATCAGTATTTTGTTTAAAACAATAACATGTGAATTTTAAATGACGATATAAAATGGTACCATGTCAGCCTTCCCCTTATTTTTCTTCTTCTTTTTCGGGCTAGTTGTCCCATAATATTTCGTGACTCCGACATGTAATGGGACGCCCCTCAATTGACCTGGATGCTCGGGTCGGTCGATCGCTCTAGCAAGAACGTCATCACGACCACTCGGAGTGAATTTCCTTTCCGCAACCTCCTTCAGTACATTCTCCTATAATATATTAAATAAACTTAATTTTATTTTTGTTACTAAAATAAATAGATAGTCAGACATACATACGCGTAAGAATTAAACAATAAAGTTATTAAAAACTCGTCTTAATAAAATAATAATTACTATGTTGGCCAAGACTTCCCGATCATATTTGTTACAGGTTCGGGATCCTTTAGGCGTGTGCCCTTCTTTATAAGTTACGTGTCGATTCAAGTCGGTCACTCCCTTTGACACCTACACATTAACTCAAAAATAATATATGTATACATGTAAATCAAGTCCAAGTATGATTAAAAAAATCTACTATATAGATGCTACTTACGAGATTGTCTTCTATCAATCTGTAACCGCCTCGAGAACCATAATATACCCCCCGCTTCTTTGAAATGTTAGCACGATTTCTGGCGCTAACGGCCTTCAAATCATATAAAATCGCAAGTAGATGAGATAATTATAAAATTATAGAAAACTCATTAATTAAAAAAAGGGTTTATCTATTTGTTGCTTATTAGGATGCTTATGTGGCATTTTCAGATTCATTTTCCATCCATTTCACATTCATTTTCAGATTCATTTTTCCTTCATTTCACATTCAGTTTCCCTCCATTTCACATTTATTTTCCCTCCAAAATGTTCCATTTATTTCATCTATATATATTTTCAGTCCATATATCCTACCTCTCACCTCATTTACCCATCTTCTTTCTTCTGCTTTTTCCCCATCTCTATAACAACCCACATACTATCTTCACATGCCACATTTAGGTAACCCTTGTCACCTATGAAAAATACTTCATCACTGGCAGCTACAGCACTGGTTTCACCTTGGCTTTCGTGATCACCGTTGCGAGACTTTCCTTTGGCAAGATCACGTTTCCTTAACCGACATTCATTTTGCTTGTGGCCCGACTTCTCGCAATAGTAGCAGGTAACTTCTTTTCTGACCTTCGATCTCCCCCTAGATTGGTCGCGTTTTTGCAACCCTCTGCCTTTACCTCTTCCACGAGAGGTTTCAGCGACATGGACTTCCATAGAGTTGGAAGTACTGAATTCTTTTCTTCTAGCTTCTTCATTGAGCAAGCTATCTTTCACAGTCGTCATTGTGAGATTTCCTTCTGGAACGGAGTTGTTTAAGGACACGACGAGCGTTTCCCAGCTATCAGGGAGGGAGCTGAGAAGTAAGAAAGCCTGAACCTCATCTGCGAGACTTATCTTCATGCTTGTTATTTGATTTAACAAGCCCTGGTAGTCATTGAGGTGCTCCACCATACTACGACCGTCTTTGTACTCCTGTCTCACTAGTCGTCTAACTAGAGAGGCTTTGTTTAGAGTCGTCTTGCGTTCGTACATGGACTCCATTCTATTCCAGAGTGTATTAGCCACCGTGTCGCTGGCTACATACTGAAAAACACTCTGATCGATAAATTGACGAATCAATCCGACAACCTTTCGATTTAATGTATTCCACGCATCTTTCGTTTTATCATCGGGTTTCGTCGAAGATTCGACGACATGGTGCATATCTTTACAATAATGAATATCCTCCATTCTTGGCTTCCAAATTGGATAATTGGTCGCCGTTAATTTTATCATGCCACCAATTGTGACGTTATCCTCCATTTTGAAAAATTACACAAAGTATACCGAGAGCTACCAGAGCTCTGATACCACTCTGTTGGGTAACATGCGTAATATTGAGCGGAAGCGTGGACCTATTACCCTCTTACGGGAGTGTAATTGTAAAATGGGCTAGATGATAATTAAATACGTCAACAAAATAGAGAATAATGACACACCGATTTTTCCATGGAAAACCTCTCTGGATAAGGGAAAAACCCACGGGACCCTTAGGCCGCTTAATATCTCCACTATAAGCAAAATAATGGGAATACAATGTCTTTCCTAGTAACCACTAGGAGCTTGCAAATATTATTCTGGCTACCCGGATAAACACTCGAACCCTCAGAAATAATATTCTAAATAAATGTGTGGGACTCAGTCGGAGATTTTACGCCTTTCCGACTGGATACCGTACTGACAGGATTATTTGAGCAGTACAACACCAACTCTCAAACTCTCTGTATTTCTCTCACACTCTCAGTAAGTGGCTCTTATTTCTCACTTACCGGCTTATGTGTTTGCTGGGATTGTTGTGGATGATTTTGCAATACTCCGCGCCTTGGTATTTATAGTACTTGCTGCACTGTACGTTTTGCAACTGAGCACACAACTGAGCACTACAAAATTGAAAACTTGGTACACTATACTATCCTACTACTGACACCAAACTTTCAAATTCAGAGAAACCCTGGAATTAAAAAAAAGGTCAATCCTGAGCCAACTCCTTTTAATTTCCTTTTTTCAAAAGAAAAAACAATCCCATTTTTCTTAATCTCATTTAATGCATGTGTGCCCCACTTGGGGGGACCCATTTATTCCTAACACTTCCTTCCTTTCTTGTATTACTTCAGAAATAACACACTATTCCTCTGTTTTCTTTCTTTCCTAGAATCACAGGGCAAATTTAACATTTTACTTGTCAATCATTTACTTCGTGATACTGATACCGGTGAACGGCGTCGGAGTAAACTGGGGTACCAATTCAAACCACCTCTTACCACCGGAGATCGTGATGGAAATGGTAATTAGTTCAGGATTTCAAAAGCTCAAGTTTTACGATGTGAATCTCGATATTCTCAAAGCCATTGGTAATAGAGACTCCAATATTGAAATTAGTGTAGGCATCCCAAACATTATGGTTCCTTTATTTGCTACTAGTGCTGAAGTTTCACAAAGGTGGGTTAAAGAAAATGTTAGCCATCCGATGAGTTTCCGTAATGTCAACATTACTGGCATTGTAGTTGGCAATGAACCGAACCTGAACGAGAATAACAATGGGCAAGTATGGTTATTAGCGGTACAAAACCTTCAAGATGCACTTGCAGATGCCAGCCTTGGGAACTATGTAAAAGTAACGGTCCCGTTTAACACTGATGTTATTTCAAGCCCCAATGGCGTACCATCTCAGACCGATTTCCGGTGGGACATCGTTGATCATATAATCAGCATTCTACGTGTCTTGGCTCAACACAATTCCCATGTTATGATTAACATAAATCCATTTATCAGCCTTAATTCTGACCCCAACTTTCAGTCGAGTATGCGTTTTTTGATGGTGGGGTTTCACCTATATTTGACGGTGGAATGCAGTACTTCAACATTTTCGAAGCAACCTTCGATGGCTTCATGTATGCCTTGGAAAAGAACGAGTTTGGTAATGTGTCGATTGTAGTCGGGGAGGTTGGTTGGCCAACGGATAGACACATTCAAGCCACTGTCACAAATGCTCAAAGATTCAACCAAGGCTTGGTGTCAGCTATTTCCAAGGGAACCCCAAGAAATCCCGGAATAATCGACACCTACCTTCTTAATCTTGTCGACGAAGATAGAAAAAGTGTATTGCCAGGCAACTTTGAGAGGCATTGGGGACTCTACTATTTCAATGGAGTCCCCAAGTATAACTTGGACTTGGGCAAAGGATCATTAGTCCAAGCAAAGGGAGTCATATATGAAGACAAGAGATGGTGCGTCTTGAGGCCAGAGATAAATCTAGATGACCCAAGGATTACACCGAGTGTCAATTACGCGTGTGCACATGCCGATTGTACCTTGCGTTCCTGTCAAAACCTTGAGGTTAGAAACATAATTTCCTATGCTCTCAACAGCTACTACCAGAGCCGAGATCAAGACGCAGTCGTTGCTTGCGATTTCAAAGGAATCGGAATCGTCACTGCCGCTGATCCTTCTACAAGAGCTTGCAAGTTAAACATTATGTTTCTTGACTCAGAATCGAGGACAGTGTCAGTTAACTGGAGGGTGAATCTTGATATTTATATATGTATATGGTCTACTATCTTAGGAATTAGCTATGTCTAAGAGTTTTAGTTATAGGCCTGGACTACTAGCGGCTTAGATATGAGTACTTTTAGTAGACCTAACTAATATTAGCTTAGGATTGAGGAAATGTTTGGTGATTCAGTAATTAATTATGTAAAATACTAGTCTTAAACCCGTACAAATTGCACGAGTTTGTTGTTTTGGATTTTTTATTAATAATAAACTAAAAATAACAATTATATTTTAATACTATGTTTAAGAGTTTTTATTTGTATAATAATTTCATTTTGTAATTAAGGACTTGTACATGATGACATATGAAGAATATGTAATATTAACATTGCAATTTATAGTCGAAATATTTCAAAACATATATCTTAAAACTTAACGATTTGACATTCAAAATATATTAACATATTCGATCAACGGAATACGATTGTTACATGTAAAATCTTTCGTTCTTATATTAGGTACATGTTGTAGTCTCCTACGAAATACTTGTAATTTAAAAATATAATATATATTACAAACGTTGCAGTATATGTGCAATATATCGTGAAAAAGTTTAATATATACTACAAACGTTGCATTATATGTGCTAATCTAATCTAAATATTTATGACCCCCGTCCCGTGAAATAATAAATAGATATATGATTAGATAAGTTAAATCGATGTGCTAATATAGCTAGTGTAATCAACAGTGTATATACAATTATTTTACAGTTAAGAAGATGTAAATTTACATTGGTATTCGAAGACGTATATCTTACAAATTATTTATCTTTTCACTCTTTAACATTGTATATTTGGTATTTTTATTAGTACTAAAGTCATATCTGAATAATTTTTGAAGAAAATAATTTACGTTCTCTATGAATTTTATCATTTTGTTTTAAATTTACGTATTTCTTTCGATATTTTTTCTAGTTAAATATTTAGTCTTTTTAACTAAAATATCTTTATACATTATTTCGTCTATAGTTCAAGAATTTGGGTTTTAATATTTTGTCGATGCTTTTTAATTAATTTTCTTACATAAATCCGAAAATTGAGTATTAAATTATTTCCCTTAAAATTTGACGGTCTCGTAAATAACATCATTTAAATGGTCATACTTCCAAGTTTTACCTTACTTTTTTTTTTCACTGAGTACGGTTAAATAATTTAGTTTATATGTTATCGATTTAAATATAAAGTCATTTACAATTTTCGGACTTAATTAACTTGGCCTGATTTAAATAGATATTTAAAGACAGATCAAGTCATTGTTAAACGGATACAATGTTGCAATTCCAAATAATTAAACTTCATAATAAAGTGGTCCCATAAAAAGTCCTACTTTTAAGGGTTGTTTGCCAAGTAAGCAGTGTGGTTGTTATTTTAATAAGTAAGGATTTTGTCTAGTCACATATGTCTTTAGTTCTACTAATTTAATGGACTATGTCTAGTCACATCTGTATACTGCACTTAAGCTTAAATATATCGGTGGAGTGAGATATGTCCCCGCTCTCCCGATCTTGTAGTCAAATGCAAATACGAGTTCTTTGAGTACGGCCTAGTTAAGGTGTTCCCAAAAGAGTTTGCTATGTTTTATGCCTTATTATGGGTTTACTGAGGAGAACCTAACTAAGGCTTCTAATTAATCTTGGTGACGAATTATGTGCTAAAAATGTCAACTTTTGTACTAAACGTGATTGTGTACTTGGTTTGTTTTTAAAATTGGTCTTCTGCTAGAAATGAATTCGCATTGTTGTTTGTTCTGACTAGTTGACGTGCAATGACGTTGGTGCTGAAGGTCAGTAGTTTAGAGAAGAGTTGTTGACGTGTAAGGTGAAGAACCAGAAAAAATGAAATAACAGAAAGTTGGCAAGATTATATCTTTTATTATTTGATAATCCTAAGCATAGATACAAGCCTGGTTATATATACAAAGGCTAGTCTAAAACAAACAAGGAAAGGATATTACCATATTATACATTGCCTAAGTAAGACGATCCTAAATATAGGAAAATGATATCGTATCTTGTATTATGGTAACAAGATCGATAATCATCGTCCAATACTCCCCCTCAAGTTGGAGTACTTGGAGTTCCAATGCCCAACTTGGATTGAAGGTAAGTAAATGCTTCCCCTCCAAGGGCCTTTGTAAAGATATCAGCGATTTGATCCTTGCTCCTTACATGTGACGTAGAAATTGTTTTATTCATTATATGATGTCGAACAAAGTGACAATCCACCTCTATGTGCTTAGTCCGCTCATGAAAGACTGGATTCTTTGCAATGTGTGTAGCTGCTGTGTTGTCACACAATATTTCCATAGGCTTATCGTGATTGATACCCAGGGATTGCAAAAATGATTTTAACCATAACAACTCCTTCGTTACGCCTGCTAAAGCTCTATATTCCGCCTCGGCCGTATACATTGCAACAGTGGCTTGCTTCCGTGCTTTCCACGATATGGGTGAATTCCCAAGAGACACGTAATAACCGGTAATAGACCGTCGTGATAGAGGACAACTAGCATAATCCGAGTCCGAATAACCTCGCAAAGACAAGTCACTGTTCCTGTTGAGCACAATTCCCTTTCCCGGGCTGCTTTTAATGTAGCGCATAACTCTATGAACAGCATCCAAATGTTCCTGTCTTGGTGCGTGAACAAATTGCGCTAAAATATGAACCGAATATACCAAATCAGGCCTTGTTATTGTCAAATAAATAAGGCGACCAACCAATCTTCTATACTTCAATGGATCATGTAAAATTCGACCCTTAGCTAATGCCAATTGATGATTCGGTTGGATGGGCGTGTATACGGGTTTAGCTCCTTCCATTCCCGCTTCTTTCATCAATTCCAAAGCATATTTCCGTTGGCTTAGAAACAGCCCTCTCACTCCAGTGGCCACCTCAATTCCCAAGAAGTACTTTAATCGACCAAGGTCTTTCACACCAAAACTCCGATCTAGGAATTGTTTAAGACGATCACTAGCTTCTTGATTATTACTTACTATGATCATATCGTCAACATACACTAATAGTCCAATGAAAATTCCACCTTTATTGTAAGTAAAGAGTGAATAATCTGCTAGTGATTGCATAAAACCATACCTTGTCAACGAAGTAGTGAGTTTTGCAAACCAATTTCTTGACGCTTGTTTGAGACCATACAATGATTTTAAGAGTCTACACACCTTGTTCGTGCCTTCTGCTGTAACACCTGGCGGTAGTTTCATGTATACTTCCTCGTCCAAATCGCCATGTAAAAAGGCATTATTCACATCCAATTGTGCTATTCCCCATCCCTTAGCCACGACAACGGCAAGTAAACATTTCACACTCGTCATTTTCGCGACCGGTGCAAAGGTTTCATGGAAATCAATTCCTTTGACTTGGGTGTATCCTTGTGCCACTAATCGCGCCTTATAACGCTCAATCATGCCATCAGCTTTCAACTTTATCTTGTACACCCAACGACATCCAATTGGTTTCTTTCCTTTTGGTAAGTCAACGATCTTCCATGTGCCATTCGACTCAAGAGCTTCAAGTTCTTTGTCCATGGCAGTTCTCCATTCTTGCTGTTGGACAGCCTCATCATACCGCCGTGGTTCGTTCATAACATCAACATGCGCTAAAAATTTTCTGTGATCAAGAGAAAAACAATTGGTTGTGACATAATTTGCTATGGGATAACGAGTACCTTTCTTTGCGGATTTGGACTGATCGGGTTGAGCATCTTTCGTGGGGTATATAATGCGAGTTGATTTGCACACGTAATCTTTCTTCCAATATGGCTCAAAACGCTGTCGCATACCACGCCCCTGCTGTTCGTCTGTCACTGAAACATCAGTATCAGGTTGTAACTGCTCATTCAAATTATCTGGGTTGGTATTCGAACTGTCAGTCGCTCCTTCCCTTGCAACCTGTTCACTGTTTTGCCTCTCTGTTTCTCCAGTAGCTTGCTTATTTTCATTTGATTCTGAACTAGCAGTATCATGGTCGTGATACACAACAGATGGGTCACCTGCTATTGGCCTGTCTGTCTCATTGTTGATACCCAACGAACCCATGTCAACAAAAGGAAAAGTGTGTTCGTAAAATATCACATCCCGTGAATCAAAAATTTTCCGATCTTTAATGTCATAAACCCGCCATCCTTTCTTTGAATTTGGGTACCCGACAAAAACACACCGCTTTCCACGCTCATTAAATTTATCCTTAGGTCGATCCTTGTTATGAGCGTAACAAAGGCTCCCAAAGACACGCAAATCATCTAAAATGGGCCGTGTACCATGCAATACCTCATACGGGGTTAATCCATTCAAAAGTCGTGTGGGTGTCCTATTGATTAAGTAGGCAGCTGTTAACACGCACTCACCCCAAAATTCAACAGGCAAATTGGCTTGAAATCGGAGCGCTCTTGCTCTTTCTAAAATATTTCTGTGTTTTCGCTCTACCCTACCGTTTTGCTGTGGGGTATCGACATTACTACTTTGAAAAAGCATGCCATTGTCATTATAATATTCTTTTAATGATCCGGAACAGAATTCCGTCCCATTATCGCTTTGTACTACTTTGACTTGTTTTCCAAATTGGGTTAATGTCATCTTGCAAAAATTCATCATGTAACGACAGACTTCACTCTTATCTTGCATCAAAGTAACCCAAACATGCCGGCTTTTGTCATCAACAATAGTCAAAAAATAATGTGCTCTCGAAAAACTAGCCGTACGATATGGCCCCCATATGTCACAGTGAATAAGCTTAAACAATTCATCGCTTCTTTTATTATTAGCCTTAAAGACGGACCGTGTTTGTTTTGCCCGACAACACGCATCACAAACATCATCATTATTCCAAATTAAATTAACACCAATTAAATTACCACAATCAGGCAAAATACCGTGAGACGGATGGCCAAGTCTCTTATGCCATAATCGTGCATCTCCCTTGTCATTCATCCGAGATACTCGAACTTGCTCCGTCTTCAAAAAATAGACCCCGTCACGATGCTCACCCCGTCCAATCTTCATCCTCGTAGATTGGTCCTGTATGGTGCAATGATCAGGGAAGAATGTCACAACACAATTATTTTCCTCAATTAATTGTTTCACGGAAATTAAATCACATGTTAATTTAGGAACAAATAAAACATCCTTCAACACGAAATTATCGCTTAAAACGATTTCACCGTGTTCACTGGCCACAATTTTTGATCCATCAGGCAAATATACCGTGGAAGCTGGTTCTGTTCTCAAATTCTCGAGCAAATTTCTCCGACCTGTCATGTGGTGTGAACAACCACTATCTATCAACCAATTGCTAATTGTATTGGTCATACCTGCAATTTTTTTATTACCATCAGATTTTGCTCTCAATAAACTACGCAATTGCGTTACTTCTTCGGCTGTGAACGGGTTTTCGCTATCTCCCGATATGGCTGCGTTGGCAACATGATTAACAGCCAGAGTTGGACTTTCTGATGGGTGTAGATACAATGGTGAAGACAGGGCAATTTGTTCATTGCTTTTGCTCCCGTTCCCTTCCTTGGCATCACCTGCTCTTCCTCCGTCTACCCCAACCATATTTGATTTTAAAAATTTTATGCGGAAGGTATTATCAGGATCAGAATTGCTCTGATACCATGAAGGACCAGAAAAATGAAATAACAGAAAGTTGGCAAGATTATATCTTTTATTATTTGATAATCCTAAGCATAGATACAAGCCTGGTTATATATACAAAGGCTAGTCTAAAACAAACAAGGAAAGGATATTACCATATTATACATTGCCTAAGTAAGACGATCCTAAATATAGGAAAATGATATCGTATCTTGTATTATGGTAACAAGATCGATAATCATCGTCCAATATAAGGGGTTGGATTGGAAGAATATAGATTCAATTATCGAGGCTAAGAAGGTTAGTGTTGCCGTGTTGGTGCTGGTGACAGTAGGTGTACCAGTTCGTAGGGGAGTCGCTGGTGGTTTGTATTTCATTTCAGGCACCAATCAGTCACATCCAACTCTTGCAACCAGACAATGAATTCTACCTCGGATTGTGCTTGCAGGAACTTAATATTTACTGATACAAACCGTCAGTGCGTTACTTCCAAATCTCTTCCTTGGCTTATTACTCTCACTCAGTAACATTAATTCTTCAGTTGAACCTTTTGAAATCAAGCTTGCAATTTTACTGTTGTTTGTTAGATTAATGTTATGATCATTAATTCTTCGGATTGTGCTTGGAGGAATTGTTTTTTATGCAGAGGTGTCGAAGCAGATACTTGAGGATGATTTAGATATGTTTACGACTCCGAAAGGTCGCTTGTTTATGGTCAGGTAAATAGTCCATGTCGAAAGTAAATCGGGGCAAGTAAACGTTTAGTGTGTCCAGCGACTCAGGGAATAATCACTCTTGCTAACAAGAATGAAAAGACGACTATTTTAGTGTGTCCGTGTTAGTGATAACTATTTTATGTGAGAGTAACGTAAAATTGCCTTACATACGAGTTACGACAAACTAATTAATTTTAAGAAAAGACGACTTAACGTCATAATATACTAAAATCGATCATTTTATGCAAGAGTAGCGTAAAAGGCTCTAAAACAACTGAATGAGAAAAAGAAGGGAACTGGGAAAATGAAATACTCCGTGATATCGATCATTTTATGAAGCTGAGTTATTCAACCAAAATACTAGTGATGAACTCAGTAGTCTCAGCTAATCTCAAATTCAAACAGGGCTTTACCTCAAATTGCTTAAAGAGATAGTGCACTTCTTAATTAGACCTGGTAAAATGAAATGGAAATCAATAATAACCGATTGATAATCGATAGAACACTTGATCTTGGTTACCTGAATACTACCCGGAACCCGACTCAATCCAAATCGAACCCGAATTAAATCGAAATCAATAATAACCGATTGATGCCAAACCCGAATATATCTGAACTGCTAAGAACCATACTAATTGACCAGAGTCAAAAGTATTTATTTTCTCCTAAATAAACTCATATTTTAGGTGTTTTTTAATTACTTTTTATTTATTAATTTATTACATAAAAATTGGAATGTATAAGATACATTTAAACTAATTTTTTACCATTAATTTAAAAACCCGGCACTGAAATTAACTCAACCGAACCATACTTGACTCGAAGTATCACAAACCGATGAAAGTGGCTAACTGAAACCGAAAATAAGATCAACCGAATTTAGATTGAACCGATTCAACCCGATCCGAAACCGAATCGAATGACTTATTTACCAGGTCTATTCTTAATTGACTCCAAAATGAAACACCCACAAAATACAACCGTAAGTCTTGCTTAAACTGATATTATCCGTCTAAAGTTTAAGATGAGTCAAATATTACAAGTGGTTGTAATAAAGACAAAATTTAAGTATTTTTTAGACAATATGTGAAATAATTTGATTTATATTATTTAAAACAGATGGTGACCACCTAAAAGGAGGATTTGTGGAAGAACAAAGCATACTACTTCGTATGAGTTAGGCCATGTTCTTTTGGGCTGAATAGGAGCTGAACTGAATTGAACTGAACTTATAGGAGCTGAACTGAATTGAACTGAACTTATAGAAGCTGAACTGAACTTATAGGAGCTGAACTGAACTGAACTGAACTTATAGGAGCTGAACTGAACTTATAGGAGCTGAACTGAACTGAACTTATAGGAGCTGAACTGAACTGAACTTATAGGAGCTGAACTGAACTTATAGGAGCTGAACTGAAATGAACTAAACTTAGGATCTGAACTTTTCTGAACTTAATTTTACTTGAATAGAATTTATAGAATCTAAAATTTACTAAACTGAACTTTATTACCTAAGGTAAGATAATAACATAATTCCAATTTATATACATTGGTTTGTTCAAATAGATTACTACGTTGACATCATCTTTATCTGTATCTTTATCTTTTGGAAAGGACTGTCATAAAAAAGTATACTCTAAAACGTAAGGTAAGATAATAGCATAATTCCGATTTATGTACATTGGTTTGTTCAAATAGATTACTACGTTTACATTACGATAAAAAAATAAATCACATCTTACATCGTTTTCTAACCATCTATTTCCATATCATCATCTTCCTCATCACTTTCTTCTTTATCTTCACTATCACTCGTAACAACGAATCTATTGCCTCGCCAAATGTTTTTTACTATCTTGTTTCGTACCTTGAACATGGTTTTTTCCGCTTATCATCAAACATGCCCAAATCTACTGTTCCTTAAATATTCACGTCATGTTGTATAATAGGTATTCCAAGAGTATGCATCTTTATAAAATTATGGAGTGTGAATGTATAAAACAATAATAGACATTTGATACTTTTGTGACATTCGGGGCGTATTTTTTAACACTCACCTTTTTTTCAATTGACCAAATGTCATTCCACTAATTAATGTCAAATGTTTTTATATAGGTTTTCATAAATAATATATTCCGTATAACTTTTCTGAACTTAATTTGTAAGAATTGAATTTTTCTGATTTGAACTTATAAGAGCTGAACTGAACTTATAGGAGCTGAACTGAACTGAACATATAGGAGCTGAACTGAACTTATATGAGCTGAACTGAACTGAACTGAACTTATAGGAGCTGAACTGAACTTAAAAGGGCTGAGTTTAAGTCCAAAAGAACAGGGCCTTAGTCATACTTGAATTAGTATGACACGTATTGATGACATGTCATTTGGTGATGACGTATTGATGGCATATTTATGACATATTTATGACGTGTCATATGTTAACTTAAGCAATACAAAACACCATTCTCTCAAATACACTTTACTATTTCTAGTACTCTGTATTAATCTTACTTTGCCTAGTTGAATAATCTACTTATGTATGAAGATTACAAGAATTCCCATACTCTCTCCATTCCATTATCATTGTCCCTTTTTTTTCTAAATTTATTCCATAATTATTGACCTTTTTTAAAATTATTGTACAAAAATGTGTAAACTTTCAATACTATCCCTAAATTAGTTAGAATTTGGAGAAAATGTACATCTATAGGAATTCCCATACTGTCCCTAAATTACTTTTTACTTTTCAATACAAAAATGTATAACATTCAATAGTGTCCCTAAAAATGCCCATACTCTATTTCTATTGTAGATCTTAGATCTTGGAACTTGGAACTTGGAACTTGGAACTTGGAACTTGGTAAAAAAATTACTCAAACCTATTAAATCGTTCGTTGACGAGTCAAAATGATCTACTCTTTTTAGCCTTGGGAAAGGGGTTAATTTATATGTGATTTGTGACGGAATACGAATGAAAAATAAGTAAAAGTATTGACCAAAATAACAATAAATGAAGAGTAAAGAAAAAAGGACACACGAAAATAGTGACGCGGAAACCCAAATCGGGAAAAACCGCGGGGGGAGTCGGAATCCCGCCAAATATTGCACTAAGTTTCGTTAATGGAGATGTGAGTAAGAACTAGAAAAATAAATACAATAGGCAGTGGAGTTTTTCTTTTGACAATGATGGGGTTTGTATTTAGTGGAGATGATGTAGAAAAGTGGATGCCCTCTCTTGCCTTAGGTCTCATGTATTTATAAGCATTAATTATTAACCCTAATTGCAGCTGCCGTTTTCTCCCCATTATTTTCTCCTGGAGATCCTCAACTCCCCTACTTTCAAGGATTTTGTTATCTGACTGATTCCTGTTCTTCCTGATAGGAGGTTGACAGGATCCTGACAGGAGGCGGACAGGAGGCTGAGTTCGTGCTACTTCGTTGTGTCTGCCAAGTCAACCTCCTTGCTGTCAAGGGATCAGTTATTGACTGGTTCATGTTCCTCCTGGCAGGAGGAACGTTCCGCCTGGCAGGAGGCTGAATTTGCGTCACTCTGTTCCGCCTGTTAAGTCTCCTATTCTTCCTCAACTGCTCCTAAATTCTAGGAAGCTGTTGTTGACTTGTTCCAGCTGCTGTTATAGTCCCTTCCTTTGACCCGTTCATCCTCAGCGTTCTCCCTGGATGCTCTCCTACTCTTTCTCAACTGCTCCTCCTTTTGGGGAGTTAGTTTGTTGACCTTTTCTTTCCATGTCATCAGTCCACTACCTCCATGATGGACCACTCTTAAGATGCCACATATTCAAGTAAGAAAATTGTAAGTTTTGGCTATAACAATTGCCCCCAGTTTTGCTTCTCGACTTCGTTGAGGAGGAAAATTAGCCTTCAGGTTCTGCTGGTTGATGATATTGTGCTGGTACTATTCTGCGGAACACCTTGTTCTTGCTGTGCTGGAACGAGTATGTGCCTGTTGTGCGCCTTAGACAATATTTTGAACCCCTGTCATGTACCCTATGAACTCTGCTATTCTGATCTGCTCGTTCTTGCTGGATAATACCTTGTTGTTCTAGCTGATTTCCGCCTCATGTTCCTGCTGGTATGGAAGCATGACCACGTAGGTATCAGGTGGAATCCTGCTGATAAATGTTGTGTTCCTGATGGAAGCTGGGTTCCTGCTGGTGGATGCTTGGGGAGGTAGCCTCCTCCTGACTTTACCGTTATGACCACCAAGGGTAATCCTGGTGACGAGAACCTCGAGCGAGCTTGCCCATGTAGTAATTACGTTGACCTGAAAAATGTTAATGATGGAGCACATGGCTTTGTTGTGGTCTGCACCTACGGGGGTGCAGACGTACTCTATGTTAGAACTGTTTAGTTCTATTTGTTTCTATTTCTGAAATACTTAGTATGTGTTTATCGTTTGTAGCGCGCGTTTGTAAATATTATGTCGTGCATGCACTGTTTGTTGGGAGTGCATTGTGCCTGTGGGGAATGCACTGCGGATGTAGGCCGGCAGGACTTTAGATGGTGGCTCTGGGATTTAGTCGCCCGACTGTACGCCACGCTATGTAGTGGTGACTTTGGTGGTGTTGGAGTCTGTCTGTTCTGACGGACCTCAGGGGTTCCTGTTCGACCACGCGCACGATGTAGTTCCCCCGGGGAGATTGTACTGCTGTACTGTTTTGGCTTCCTTTTGAAGGAAGAATTTAATGTCTTGTTTGTTGAAAATAGTGAAATAATAAATTTCAAATTTCAAATTAAGGTAGAAAATTTGAGTAAATTACATGTACTATATAATGTAATTGGTAGGTCATGTATGACCATATAACTGATAGATTGAGTATTGTAATGCCTGCTGGCGAATTGTTGGAGAGGGTCTTGCCCCCTGCATGACTTTCATAGGCCTACTGTGGAGGGCATGCAAAACAGCCTGAGACTCCTGTTCGTCGTTCCCCCTGCTGAGGAGGAACTGTTCCTGCAGCTGAACACTGGCAGTACATTTGTGGGAGTTGCCCCCAGGTTATATATCAACACCATGTTGGATCTGCAGGCAGCGTGACCTGTTCTGCATGGATATTAACTCATCCTGTTGACAGGGTGATCTCCAGGTAGAATGAGGTCACTCTGCAGGAACAACGTGCTGGCAGGGGAACTCCTGACCGTCCTGCAAGAATATTGTTGCTAGGGTTGGCCGTTGGCTTAGCCAACGGCCCTCCGACGATCAAGTCAGTAGTTATTCAAAAATATAAAGAAGGTAATGAATTTATTGAGTTACAACCTACCTCATGTGTACCACATATGCTTATGGACATGTGTCCTCTTCTAATCTAATTGTTGCCATTGCCCTTACTTGTACATCCTCAAAGGTGTTGCATGGGTACCTTGTCAATTCTTTGTATAGGCTGGAGTTTGGGAGTAACCCTTGCCTGAAGGCCTCAATCGCGGTGGGGATATAACATCTAGGAATGTGTACCTTCTCCCTATTAAACCTGCACATATATTCTCGAGTAGGCTCATCATACCTTTGAATAACGCGATAGAGGTCGCTTGTCTGCTTCTCTGGCTTACGGCTACTAGCGAACTGTTAGTTGAATGCATTGACTAAATCCACGAAAGATGCCAAAGATCTGTTCGGTAGATTGACACGAACCACTGCGGTGCTGCCCCCGCTAAGGTGAACCCAAAGATCTTGCACATGCATAACTCTTTCAGGGGTCCTGTGGCTGTTACAACCATCATCTTTTGTTTGTATTGGTTGATGTGATCTGACGGGTCGTCGGTCCCATCATATAACGTCATTGCGGGTGGTTTGAATACTTTAGGCACATTGATAAGGGATATGTCGTCCACGAAAGGAGAGTCTGCGTAACTCTGCAGGGCTGCTCTCTCAATGGGGCACGACATGCCAGGTATTTTTTTGATCATGTCTCTGAGTTCTTGGAGCTGTTGTTCCACCTGTCCGCCTGTTCCTGCAGAAGGGTTAGAGACAGGCGGAACAAAGCCAAAGGGATTACCTTCTGGCGCTGTTCCTACAGGAGTGTGTTCCACGGAGCAGGGCTGGCTAGCAAAGATGCTGGACAGAGGGGCTGCATTGGTGATAGACCTAAACTGCTCATTCGGTACCTGCTGGCTGGAGGTACCTGTAATAGAGAAGGAGTTAGCCCCAAGAGAACAACTAGACAGAATGTTACCTGGGGTAGCATGCATGCTGGTAAGCATGGGAGAATAATTGGGTGTTAAGCCTTCAAGATTCTACCTTGTAACCAACTCAGGGGGAATTTGTTGTCCTTGTCCTCCACATACTGCCGACTCCTGGAGCGAGTAGGTTGCTGGAGGAACCATCGCTTGAACGCTCTGCAGGATGGGTGCTGGATGAGGGGGTACCATGGCTTATATCCTTGCCTTCAAGTCCAAGTTGTCCTTATGCAAGTTTTCTAGGGCTTTGTGCAGGGTGTTCATTTCCTTTAAGATGACCTGCAGAGTATTTGAATCTGGTGGAGTTGGGCTTGGGTGCCTGAAAGTTCCTCCAGATAGGCTGCTTTGGACCTGCACTCCTGTGCTGAAATTCCCTGCTAGTGTACCCTCTGTCGGTACCATACTGGGGGTTCCTGGTAGACTCCTCGTTCCTTCTCTGGCAGATTCTGGAGGTAACATGGTGGCCAGGTCTGCAGAATT